>CM031239.1:583019477-583239054 GCA_018340775.1 Taxus wallichiana var. yunnanensis | reverse complement strand
GAAACCTCTTAGATCTTTGTAAGTCAAGAAAAGACATCACGGGAACTCTTGACAAAGGCTGAACAAAATCAGATTTCTCTTGTGAGGTACTTACTTTGCCAATCTACAATGTTTTGCCTTCTTCCACTAAAATAGGCTCTGAATCTTCACCCTTTACTTGAATGTTCACTTTCTCCTTCCGGAACTGATCATTCGGGTTGAAGATTGACTCCAAGGTTATGAGGCCTTTTGGTAATTTGTTAGTTCTCAGCTACACCACTTGGTCACCATACTGTTGATGTAGCTTGTCTTGATTCCTGGCGGAGAACTCAGCTTCTTCTTGTAGGAAATTAACAATTTGCTGATCATTCTCGAAGACTTGCCAACTTGTATTGTTATCTCGGAACAGCTGGTCTCACAACCAATTTGATATGAGGCTGATATTTCTCACTTTTGATACTTTCTACAACATCAAACGCAGCCCCAATTGCTGCAAGTTTGTCAGCGGCTTCATTCTTTTTTCTTGGGATAGAATTGATGCTAAAAGCTTCAAGATCTTCAATAAGATCCCATACCCGATTTTTGTAGTTCTTCAACAGATCATTTTTGGCAGCATTTTTGCTTTGACTTGGTTTATAATCAGCTCACTATCACCAAATACTTGTAAATTTCGATACCTTTCTTCATTGCTCAAAGATGCAATCCATGAATTAAGGATTCATACTCACCGTGTTGTTTGAGCAGAAAACGGAAATGGAAGTTTGAGTAATACCTTATACCTTGCGGTGAAATGAGCATAGCTCCTCCTCCTGCACCTTGTCTACTCCTTGACCCATCAAAGAACAATTACCATACTTCATTCTTGTCTTTATGATCCGGCTTGGTGATGTTGGGGAGAGGTTGATTCTCTTCATTTAAATAATAAACCCCTAGCGCAGATTCTTCTACTTCTCGATAGGGATCAAAATCATGTATCTTGTTTGCCCATTCATCAAGAGTTAGATTCGGGAAACTTCCAACCTTGGTGTTAGCCTCATCGGTGCTAGGGTGATCTTCTTGATCAAATCTTTGAGCAATTGGCATTAATCGACTTGGAGTGTAAGGCTCAATATGGAAGTTTGCAATAGGTTTGGATCTAATTGTGGCCTTAGTTCCATATCTTGTTCTGAATAGCATGTGTGACCAATCAGCAGACAAATACCCCCCAATCTTGGGCTGTGAAGTCCTTGACAAGCAAAGGGAAAAGAGTGGTGGAAGGTCTATGATTGATACATCTTGTAAAATAACAACATTTGGACATGCGTGCAAGGTAAGACTCAAATTTCTAATCACTCCAACTGTTTTATTGTTGTCCCATCTAGATGCACTACCCTTTAGATGTTATTTCATAATGGAGCCCTAGGTGATCAGCTATTTGTTTACGCATTCGAGCTACTTGCCCCGGAGTCTATCATGCAATTATGTACTAGCTGATTTCCAATGATTAATGAAACATAGAAAGGAGGGGGCTTCAACATTTTACCTTGTTGTCCTCCATGACTTCCTTCAGGCTGGGCAGCATTTGTAAGCACTTTGTCTTGCATCTGAACCTGCTGATTCGAAGTTGGCCAATCCTTCATGGCAGATTGCAGCAGCAGTTCTCTTTGCCGGAATGGATAGGGATTCCCACATAGATATATTGATGTTTGTCTTCTTCATCTGATCAATGATACTGAATGGTGATGAAGGATCTCTCTGTTGTCCCTTGGTTTGCACATTTACTCCTTGCACGTGGGCAGCAACAGCTGGCATTTGAGTTGGCCTAGGGGCTGTTCTTGGCTGCCCTTGTGCATTTGAAATGGGACTTTGCTTGCCAATCATTTCTGGAGTCATAGAAGGTTGTGGGCTGGTTGGAGCTAGTGGCTTCTCTTCACCCAAATTCCTCCTTTTTGACCTTGTGTTGGCTGCAACACCTTGAGAAACTACCTAGTTCATGCCACAGAAATCCTCTGCTTGCCAATTTACCAATGTGGTGTCATTTGGGGCTGATTGTTGTTGGAATGTTTCTTGTTGTTGGTCTGTTTCTTGATCGCCCTCACCCTCCACTCCAGTGAGTTGTCACCATCAATGCTTGATTGAGAGCACCATTGAAACACATGGATTGGTTATGAGGCTCATTGCATGGAAAGCACCAATTGTATTCCTGAGCAATGTTGTTTTGTGTTGGCACTAATGCCTTAGAGGTAGATATGGCATTTGGATTATAGGGATGGAATGGTCTATTGGCAGGAGTCCTTGTTTGATTCATAATTGCAGCTAGATTAGGTGGTCTTTGTGGTTGGTATGGCTGCCTATTAGGCTGAGCTTGGGGTTGATAAGAAGGTCTCGAAACCTTAGGCTTGTTTCCTCTTGAGAGTAACTAGCTCATTGCCTAGGTTTTGCAATTGCTTCATGACCTCTTGAAGCTCATTTGGGGCACTTGGAGATGAAGTGGAAGCTTCATTTGAAATTTAATTTCTAGGGGTGGGAATAGGAGCCAAAGTGGGTGCTTGACTAGTGCTTGGATTTTCTAAGTTTGGATACAAGGGCATGGGAGGCCTAGGAGCCAGTTTACCAGCTTGAATAAGATAGTTTTTGGCTCTAATGGAAATGCTATAAGCAGCAGGTAAGGTTGTGCCTCCCATAGATTGAATTAACATAGAAATATCAGAATTCAAAGCTTTAAGGTAATATAGAAAAGCACCTTCTGCTGTTGGCCTGACTGCCACTGGAATCCTATCCCAAGACCTTTGAAATCTGAAGTTGAAGTCAGTCAGCTGCTCATTGGGGGCTCTCTTGATAGTTGTCAATTGTTCTAGTAGAGACAAATTGTCTCCCTTTTCCCCAAACTACTCATGGAGAACTATGCATAACTGATTCCAATTTGTGATAGAACCAGCTCCAAGGCTCCTAAACCATTGCAATGCCTTCCCTTTGAATGAAGATGCCAGCAATTTGATAGCCACATCCATTTCATTTATCTCATGGATTGCACAGACGTTAGCAATGTCTTTGACATGATCACCAGGAGTGGTATGATTTTCTCCAGTGAAAAATGGAATGTTCTTCAATGCTGCAATTGGAACTGGATTCTATGCATTGAGGGCAAGTGGGCTACTGCCAGTGAAGTTGACAAAGGGATTTAGTGGTTGCACCATTCTGATCGGCCTGAGAACCCTTATTGATTTGACAAAGGTCTATTAGGTGGAGACGTAGATCTTTGAGCTCTTCTTCCCCTTCTTTCTCTACCTGGAGATAGGTGTAGATAAACAAACAATCCTTCCTCCCTAGTTCTTGACCTGGTCTGTATTCTTCTCATAAATTTGCCAGGCTTGGACTGCAGAAACCAGTGGATTATGCCTCTTTTGGAGTCGCCAGATGTGCGATTTTAAAGCTCCTTCAAAGCTGGAACTTACAACAAGTGCACATCAATCTTGTTGCAATGAAAGTAAAGACCTCTAAGGTCCCACCGGGTGTGCTAGAACTGTTGTTGCAAACTCATAGCACCCCTGGATGTAGATCAGGCTTCTAGGTTGATCACTCTAGCATCTAGTGTGATTGCACAACATGGAAACCTCTCTCCAAGCATGGGACTTGTGAAACTAAGAGAGGAATCTCCAGATTAGAGGCTGGTTCCTCAAACTCCTCTGATTTAGATCTAATGCTTGCACAACTACAGAGGTTCAGATCCTAATCCTACTCTAACTTGCAAGGAGACAGGGGTAGAAGTGCAAAAATTGAAACTAACTAAAGATGGTGATGCACCAAAAGGAGTGGTGAAACATATTTGTCATGCAAATAGACACAGACCAAAGTTCACAACATAAAACATACATAGACTGATAAGGTATAATTTAGGATCTGAAATGAAGCAAATAATACAAACAGAGGACTGAAACCCATTCACAGAGCTTGCATTATCATTTCAGTGTCAAAAACATGCATTACACCCTCAGAGAGGTAAAAAAAAACTGTTACAATCTTTGGAGAGGTCTGATCCTTGCATCAATCACTTGCTAGAGGTGAAAGAAGAAGTCTGCTATGCCCAAAAATGTTCCTCCTTTTAGAAATGAGCCAAATCTACCTTTTACATTGCATGGGTCGAGCCTAGGAGACGAGAGCGTACAAACAATGTGAGAGCCCATTCCTTCTTGATTTGTAGGTACATTAAAACAGCATGGGGACCTTACAAACCCATACCCTATCATTTTGATTGAATTACGGGAGAATGCGACCCATTCTCGCATTAAAACAGTTCTTTGAAATGTCACTTCGGCCATGAACATGCGTTAGAGCCATTTCTCAATTTTCTTTGTCCAAATTGCACCAAAATTCAAGATTAACCCCAAAATCATGTAGAGAATTTCATAGGATTTCCAATGATATAAAGAACATGAAAATCCGAGCTCTGGATCGGAAGATATGGCAATATGAAGATTTAGGACACAAAACAAGCAAAAACGGATTTTTTAAATTTCTTCCCATGCTCTGCCACCTAGATGACACGTGGCATGCATTGATTGGTCATCGGGGGCACGGGGGCAGACCTTTACTTTTAGCTTTTGGGTGAACTTCTTGCCAAATTCTCTAACTCCTCCCCAAGCTCGAGCTTCCCTTCCTCATTGGACATGTGTCCTCTTTTTATTGGCTCGGGTTAGTGCTTGAAACCTCGCCCTTTGAACTTTTGGACTTTTCTCCTTGTGACACGTGTCATGATTTGGTTGGTCCGTGGGTCATGCTTGACTCTTTCATATCTTCGCATCTTTTTGTCTCGGATGTCCCAAGACTATTTGGGACAAAACCTCCGATCCACTCGAAATGGGATTCCTTGTCCCTCATTCGGCCGATGACATGGCGTTGCTTGATTGGCTTTCAGCTCCTTCGGCTATCCACGTCCCACACGTCCCTTTGTCCCAACTGTCCCAGTGTGAAAGTTCCCCATTTCGGCCGAACTGGCCCATTTCACGTCCTTCGCGTCTTCTTGTCCCAAATGTCCCAGAGCAGTTGGTCAATTTTCTTCTCCTTTGGCCGAACTGGTTTTTTGGGTCCCGCGCATCCTGACGGCCTGGATGTTCCTTTTCTCTATAGACTGCCTGGTGGCCTTTCGACCGATTCGCACCCGATGTCCCTCACGTCCCGACTATTGCGAGGACTAGGACTTAGACATTTTTCATGATTTTTTCTGGCCCAAGCTTGCTTTTGCAACTTTTTCACCTTTTCTCAGAACTTGCTCTTTTCAACCTGGATAGGAGAGTTAAAAAAATCTGAGGGGACCCTAGGAACATGATTTTTTGCCCTGAATCAATCAATTTGCCTAGGGCTTGAGAATTTAATGCATGTTATTAAAATTTACTCTGGGGGGTGAATTTTGGATAACACAAACCACATACTAGTTTTGACCCTTCTCCTCTCGTGCCTACATACATGGTACACTCGACAATAATTACTACAATTACCATCACATTTGAGGTCACAATGAAGGTAATTGCATCACTTTCAAAAACATTTTCCAAGAAATGTTAGATAAAGGTGATCTCATCTTGGACAATCTAAATGCACCGGCTAACCAAAACCTTCATATTTTTCAAAATCCATTCCTAAATCACACCCCCTCATCTAACCAAACTGTTGATTCCTCATCCAATGATGGTAATATCTACGAGGTTCATGTTGTTTTTTATATCTTACCAACTCCTTCTAGATAGTTTCCTCCTCCTTCATCTATTGAGGAAATTCTCACACAAACTACTTCATCTATGGAGGAGTCCCCATCATTGTCTCCTCTACCCAAGGAGGAGACTACTATACACACCAATATAATTGTCCCATCTACTCCCCGACCTAATGAGAAACCCATAACACTTATTCTCATACCTATGGAAGAGTCTGTTTTTCTTTCTCCTTCATCAAAAGAAGACCTTATCTCATCCACCTTTCCTTCTCCCCAATATATGGGTGACCCATTGGTAGTGTCCCTTTCATTCAAAGATAATTCTCCACCAGCTTTCAAGGATCCACTTGATTTTCTCTCATCTCTTTTACCCATAGAGTCGGAAGCTAATCACTTCCTTGTTTCACAGGCACCAGATTTATTTACAGGAGTCACCACGAAATCAACATTGGTTCCTTCTAATACCATGTCATTCTCATGTTTGGTGGACCAATTAGACTACATTGATCATTCCATGCTTTGGGGGCACCTTCGAATGCCTGTTTCCACTCAAATGTAGATGTCATCCATTGATACTTCTACCATTTACCCCAAAGTGTTTGAAGCGATGAAATCCATCACACCTAAGGTAGTCATGATTAAATCTTCCACATCTACACCTCTACCATTACGTCCACAACCACCGTGCCTACAAAAATTAATCCTTCACCCGTATCTAAAGATTGCCATACCTTGGGATTCATGTCGACATCAATCCTATTCCATCCACCCATCAAACTATATTTAGCCATGTCCTCATAAGCTAACACAAAGACTATTCCCCCACCTAGAGGAAGACCCAACCTCTTAGACCTCATACACTAGGTTCACCTACTACTCATTTTTCACCTTCACCACTTCCATCTATCATAGGGACCAACCCATCAACCTTGGCCAAGCATCCTCATACCCAAGGTAAACTAAAATTCCAACAACCCACCTCCTCATCACAATCCTCAGTTACACCCAAATTACCTACACATCTTACACCTTCACCGTACTACCGCATCTTTTTACCGCCTATACCTACATCACTTCTAATATCCTTATCATTTCCAATGATATTCACTTCTCTTCAACCAATACCTTCCACCTTGCCTCTTCCCACATCCTTCACCACACATCCATTATTACCTTGGGAAAGTCTTCCCTTCAACCAACTACCTTCCCTTCTACATCACGCACTTCTCCTTCACCTTTACCTAAGAAGGTGAAACAAAGTCCAAAAATCCACTACCCTCTAAAGAGGTAGTTAAATCTACACCACCTTCAACTACTAGCTCATCTGCTACATCTTTACCTAAGAAGGTGCAACCAAAGTACAAAAATCCACTTCCCTCTAAAGAGGTAGTTAAACCTACAACACCTTCAACCACTAGTTCATCTGCCACATATTTACCCAAGAAGGTGTAATCCAAACCTAAAACCATACTACCTACTAAACAGGTGGTCAGAATAACTCAACCTCCAATTCCACCTCCTGTGGTACCTCTCCCACCAAAATCACCCACATTTCCATCTAGACCCACACTTACTTCACATTGTGATCCATTGGCGCGTGGTCTTATACCAACATCTTAGCTAACCTTTTGGAAACCTCTATCATCACATTTCCACCACTTAGACCTTATGAACCACTCAAACCAAAATCAGAAGGGTTTTATGATACAAAAATTTATGCTTACCATCATGTACCGGGGCACGATGTAGAAAAATGTAAGGCTCTTAAGAATTTTCTTCTCCAACTATGTCCTCCAGAAGAAAACTTTGACAATGATGATATTTTGGATGAAGACCAAATTTCACCTTCACCTGTCATCACACACCCTTGTCCCTTACCTCTCCAGTGACCTTCATCTCCCCCTCCATAACCCTTATATCCTCCAACATTTGATATCAATATGTTTTGCATAAGAGAGATAACCAAACCTTCATTAAAATTCCAATGTGTTGCATTCTTTTCACAAAACCAATATATGCCCTCACCATATTTTTTCCTTTCATGTCACTACAATTATCACCACTCACTTACTCATTTACCACATATTAATATGGTTAACATTGCCACTCATGCCCAAAAAGACAAAGGAAAGGAGAAAAGAAACAACCCGTCTGCCACTCTTGTACCCAATATCCCATCTACACCTACACCAAAAATCACCATCTGTGGACCCACATACCCTATTTCGATGGGGTCACCCATTGTATAATTATTAAACAATTAAACCAAGGTCCTATTAAAAATATTTATACGACTGGTCTAAACCTCTGCGTCTCATTGATATGCCCTATTGAGGTTCGCAATCTATTGAGGTTTTACCTAATGACCCTACACCTATGACATCCATCATCACTCCTCATCATGTGGCCTCTCTTACAACTTCATCCCCTTCCTCTACACTCGCTACAACTCATCAAATAGTCACTCTCATTTTTTCTGATGACGAGATTTTACCTCTCCAATCAGATGATCTTGATCCTACCCTATTCATTTCCATATACATTGATAATATACACATTTGATGCGTTATGATTGATGGTGTTTTCAGTATCAACATCATTTCTTCCCATGCGTACAATCAAATGTGCATCCCTACCAATTGCATTCACAATAACTTGGCTTATGTTGCATTCATTTAACGATGCCATGACATCCACTCTTGGGACCATTATTCTCCACATTCGTGTGGGCCCCCATACCATTTCAAAATTATTCTTTATCTTAGAGGGGGAATTCTAGTACAACATGTTGCTCAGCCGACCTTGGATCCATGCCATGGGTTGTGTTCCTTGAACCTTACACTGTTGTCTCAAAATTAAACATGAAGGACACAAATATACCATCCCTATCGACCCTTCACCATTCAAGACATGTAACATGTTGTATCGACCCAATAATGTCCTTATACCAGTTAAGGAATTTACCACCGCTACCACTTCCCCTTCAACTATAGCCCCATCTACCAATGTTGTCGCTACCTCTTCCACACCTAGCTCCTTTATTCCCACTGGTGCCATAGCTTCGCACTGACCAATAAGCTAGCCCATCTACTTCTCAAATAACTAATGATTCTTCTTCCTAAGCTGACCAATGATTCATCCATTCCCACTACACACATACCCACTCATCTGATCCCTTAAAAGGTGTTTTTCAACGCCTCACTTTGGGGGAGTACCACCTTTATAACATTGACATATTCCTTACTCCTCAAGAGTATGGTAACATTCACCAACATCCCCGCTATGATCACCACATAGGTGAGGTTTTTCCCTATGGTTCTCCCCACCTTCCCACCAACTTAATGTATGGGGGACTTGATACTTCTACCTACTCACCCAAGCCACCTTCCCAAACTCAACCATTTTCATGTAACCTTCAATCTCTCACCAACCAATTCTTCACCCACACCTTCCTCCATCATTGTGCTTGGGATGGATTTAGCTTCGGTTTCTACAAACAAGGTCATCATACTATCATCCCATACACCACTATTAAGTATAAATACTATAGTGGAATCATATTTTTGATCCATGGCCCAAGAAATCCTAAGTCGACCTCATTGAGGACAATAAAGCTTCTC
Source organism: Taxus wallichiana var. yunnanensis (assembly GCA_018340775.1). Lineage (NCBI taxonomy): Eukaryota > Viridiplantae > Streptophyta > Pinopsida > Cupressales > Taxaceae > Taxus > Taxus wallichiana. Next base: position 583,229,766 of record CM031239.1, on the reverse strand, counting down.
TACCCCATTCACTAACTTCACCACCTTCACCTACAGAGTCTATGGATCCAGAATCCATTCCTCCTAAATTTTATTTTCATGAACACCATTTCCCTGGGACCTCTAACTTATCAATGAGATGGCAAGGCTCCTTCTTCCCTTCCCTTCATGTATCCTGACATGATCGATGATGATACACCTTCTATTAATATCATTCAATGTTCAGGACGATGAGTCTATTCTCACCTACCTTGGTCAAGAAGATTCTTATAGTCATTGGTAGTTACTGTCTAAGACACAAGCCATGTTGAATGAATCAACCATCAAAATCAATATTCACAATCAGGATGACCCACACATTCTAAAAATAGGCCAATCTTTAGATGGTAGTGCGAACAAGAAGATTTTACTTCTTTCCTTAGGGATCATAAAGCAACACTTTTACTTGGTCCTATGTAGATATGCCCGATATTGATGCAAACATTTTGGTTCACAATATCATAACTATTCCTGAAGCTAAACCCATGAAACAAAAGCTGTGGAAAATACATCCTCACATTGCCCTTCTTGTCAAAGAAGAAATCTAGTGCCAACTTTCAGTTTCCTTCATTCTACCCATTGATTATCCCCAATGGATCTCTAACATTGTTCCTGTCACAAAAGTGATAGGGTGACTCCACATTTACATGGATTTCCATAACCTTAAGTTAGCTTTCCCCAAATATGAATTTCCTTTACCTAGTATTGACCAACTAGTTGATATCACCACCATCCATGAGATTTTATCACTCATGGACAATTTCTCGAGTTATAACCAAATATTACTTACCCCGAAAGATCAACAAAAACTACCTTCATCACTCCTTGGGGGACCTTTTTCTATCGTGTCATGCCCTTTGGCCTTAAAAATGCTAGTGCTACATATCAACCGGCCATTACTTATATATTTCATGACATTATACATCACATATTGGAATATTACATTGATGATATTCTTAGCAAATACAATAATCGGGTTGAACACCTTACGGTCCTTAATGTCATCTTTGACCATCTCATTAAGTAATGTGTTCACCTTCAACCTAATAAGTGTATCTTCATTGTTCTCTCTGGAAAGATCCTTGGTTTTATTGTTTCTTTGTGCGGTATTGAATTTTATCCTCTAAAATCAAGGTTATTCTCAAAATTCCTCCACCTACTAACCTTCATCAACTTCGTAGTTTGCAAGGAAAGTTGTAGTCTATTCATCGCTTTATTTCTCAAATTTCTAACCACTTAACCCATGTAATCATCTCTTCAAAAGGATGTCTCCTTCAAATGGGATGATGAATGTCATATATCCTTTGACGCTTTAAAACAATACCTCCTCCAATAACTTTGTGCTCATTCCCCTAAGGATGAACAACCATTCTACCTTTACATTTATGTTACGATCATTCATTGGGTTTCATGCTCGCTCATCATGATGAGAAACATAGGGAACAATTTGTTTATTAAATAAGTCATACACTTTTAGACTACAAAACTAGATATAATCACGCTGAACAACTCTGTTTAGCCTTAGTTTTTGTCACCACAAGACTTCACCATTACCTACTAAACCACAAAAACTTTGTTATCATCAATAATTACCCCTTACATTACATGTAAGCTAAGCCTTACCAACATCAACATGTTGCACATTGGCTCATGCTTCTTGCAGACCTAGATCTTGAATTCATCCATCAAAAATATGTCAAAGGACAATGTAACACCCTGAACTGTTGTTACTTTCTCCTGAGCATTCAAGTGTTGATATATGATTTCTCCTGTATAAGGACATGTTCCTTTGGTTTTGGGAAGTCATGCTTGATATGGATTATATCTTTTCTGCTCTTAAGATCTTTGACTGAACCAGAATATGCTTGGACTCTTTTGTTTCTTTCATTCTTCGCATTTGAGTACAATCTGATTTCTGGAAGATTGTGGATTTATCCACCCTTATGACTCAACCTTGGATCAGTTGCATTGATCCAAGGGATGTTTTAATTTTATTTAAGATGAACAAATTGTATTGATATTTTGAGAGTTACTAAGTCTGACTGAGCTTTGAATGTTCAATTCCGGAGGTTAACTCTGGCTGATCATGGTAATCTAGAATCTGGTTCCAGTTATCATAGCATCGGGAAGGACCTAGACCGTAAGCCAGGTAAGATGTGTATGTTTTATATCTAAAGCTTAATTTTCTTGATGCCAAATGGAATCTGATCCAGGAATGTTTTATCCTGTTTGAACTCTATTACTGATTAGTCCTATCTTGGGGACCTAGACTAGAATCAGTAAGGTTATTAGTTTTAACCTAAACTATAACCTAATGTTGCAAGGTTAGTTAATCTAACCTAGTCCTAAAACTATGAGCTTAATACTCCTAAGGGTTAACTAAACCTATCACTATGGAGGGTGACTAATGTTATATCCTATGGCAATAAGACTAAAGTCTACCTATGATCTAACCTAAGTCACTAACCTATCCTAAACTAATGCTATGAAGGGGGACCTAAGGAGGGTCGTGAGTCATGGGCGGTGGTTTCCATGGCATTTAAGAAAGGATAAGGATGAAGGACAGGGAGTGCTGCCAGGTTTAGCGGAGGGTAAATTTGCTAAGAGAGTCTTACGTGGCAGTATCTCTAAGAATGGGAATGTTTGTTTATTTTGTTTTGGCATTCACCAACTTTGGTAGTCGGTGGAAATGGAAAATAGGTGGGAGAATAAAAATAAATGCAATTAATGTGCATAGGGCCTCAAGCGCGGATTGCTTGGGAAGGCATGCAAGTGGAATTTTGCTTGGTTGTTTTGTTTTTCATGCATTCTATTTTTCACTGCATGAGCACTGGTTCTTCGAACCAGCCATCTACTCTTCATTGCATGGAAATTTTGAGAGTTTCAAACTTACTTCTCTGTTAGGGGAAGTATATAAGGCATGGAGGTAACAATATTTTGTTGTTTAATCTTTCGTGGAAGAAGAAGAGAAGGTGTGAGTGCATTCAGAGGTCTTCTTCAAATTTTTAGTGACTCTATCAGGTATGATAGTCTCTAACTATTAAAATTTTTGCTTTCCTTTAAATGTTTTCATTAGAACAACTCTGTTCTGATGATATATGCATATTTTGACTTGGCTGGTAACAATGATTTGGGTTTTATGTTGATTTGGGGTTCTGGGTTGTATTTGGATCCTGGATGAAACTGTTTCGTTATTCTTGTTTACATGCTGTGAATCCATTATGGAGTTTTGATTTTTGTTTGGAAATGTTGTAAGTTTTATTTATCTGTCGAAGGTATTTGATTAGAAACTACCTCCATGAAAGAATGCTTGCATAGTGATAACGTGTTTGAAAACACCACTGTAATTATTTTCGCTTTCGAATATGATTGGATTAAATGATTGTTTACTTTGTCAAATGGACTCTAACTATTCTTTGGTCCATGTTCAGGAAAGTAGGTAATCAAATTTGTGGTTGGAATGTTAGATTAATTAGTGAAACTTGACTGTTTTAGTCACGTGATTTGGAAAGGTTGTTTGAAATCTAAGCCTGTACTTTTTTTACTTTAAAAGAGTATGAATGTTCTTATGAATACAGAGTTTTGTGAGCATGGAAGTATTTGGTTAAAATTTTTTTTTATTTTACATGGATATTAGGAAGAGAAAATGTATTTGGATAAAATCGTATCTCTGGAAAATTCATGATTAATCTTGGATTTTCCTTAATGGAAATTATGTTTAATGTGTGGTTAAGATATGATGAGTGTTTTACCCCCGAGATGACCATGGAATCTATTTCTTAGGACCGCATTTCACAATGTTAGGAATTCTACTTTTAAATAAAAAAACGACTTCAACGTTGATAAGCTTATTTACATTCAGCTAATGCTTTTCCTTTTGTAGTTGAAGTTTGGGTTGAAATGATCCATATACATTTGAATAATTTATTTATTTTTACGGTTAAAGCGCTGATAACTATTATGGTATGAGTAGGATGGCTTTAGAGGCATTTATGAATCGTATTTAGAATTCTATTATTGACTGCTGTACATGAATTTTTGTTTGGTATCTTTAAATGATATAACAACCTAACAGTGTAATGGTTGAAATAATTTAGTTTTGATCCATTGGTAATAAATAGGTAATGGGAAGGTTATCCTAACTCTTAGACCCAAATGGTTCGAGTAATGAAGGAAATGTAGACTGTTTACTTTAGAGCAGGATTGTGGTCTGAGATTAGATCGTTTATAACATTTTATGTAAAGAAAATGTTATTGGCTTTTGTTTAATGTATAGTTGTAAGATCGTAGTGATCTATTGGAAAATCCGAAGGTGGCTCTATTTGATCTGAGCTTTTGGTTAAACGTAAGTATTGTTTTACTTGCCTTCTTCTTACCTGATTGGATGAGAGAATGTACATTACTACTTGGATGTTAGTATAGTTCTGAACTTGATTAAAATAAAGTTCTGATTTTCTCTGCTCCTTCCTCTAAGTTATGAAGGAAAGAAATTATAGGATTTCGAAATACGAAGGTATTCAAACTCACTCTCTCTTGAAATTATAGTGTTCTCTTCTTTAGAATTCCTATAAGGAACTCTACTGTCTGGTTATGAGATGACAAGACTGTTAAGAATAAGAGGGAAGAAATTGTAAGTGGTGAGATCTTAACTTAGAAGACTCCTTTCATTTACTTGCAGTACCATTGTCTTGAATTTAAACTCAGTTTGTTATCTCTTGTATAAAGGTAGCCCTATAGTTAGAATTTTGCATACTTATCAATGATTGAAAATTGGTATAATAGAGTTAATGGTAGTTTCTTTGGGTGATCTTGCGAGACAATAATCTCTTCTTGCTCAAATTGATTTTATACGAACCTGTTGGAAGCACACCTTAAAAAGGTTTTATTCTTTTAATTGGAGTGAAATAAACATGATTGACACTGTTCTCGGCTTTGCTTATGATTAGGTACATATGATACAGAATGTCCTTTCTTATTTTCTTGTATTAAACAAATCATCTGAAATAGACTAAGTTGAAATTATGTTTGTGATTTGAGTTACGATATAAATTCATTGGAAAAATGAAAACTAGTGTGAATCATGATTTGGATTTGATGAAATTGATGTCATTTAAACAGGATTGTTTAATGAAAACAATTGGTGGAATGCAATTGTTTTAAGGATTAGTGCTTATCATGCTCAGTTCACTGAACTGACCCATGCTAGCAATTTTTGCAGATGGTCATCTTAAAGTGGTAAAGGCAGGCAAATCTGATATGATGCAATGATTGTTTAATATGGTTTTTATGAAGAATTCGAAATGATTTTTCTAATTGTACTATAGAAGAAAGTTAATCCTTGCTGAAGACTATTGTATTAAAATATGCTGAAGTGCATAGGTTGTAATTGTATAGGTTTGGGGATAAATGAAATGGGGACATATTACTTATGTGGTTTGTGTTATTTAGTTGTTGGAATGATCTTCCTATTACCGGTATGAATGAGTGTGCATTCTTATTATTCTATGCAATGGGGTCCGGATGGATTTCCCTAAGTAAGCTTTATTTAATTATGTGGATGAATACTACATATTTCTAGTTAGTAATTCTTATATCATATGATTATGGTTAAATTGGAAATCAGACCATTGCATGATTAGGGAAAGTTGAGAGTGAACTATGCCCTAAAATGTAGCTATAACTGGAAGAAAATCCTAATACTCTCTTAATGTTCTAATTCAAAAGCAATATATATTGATGGTTATAAATCACCATGACTTAATGGTATTAAGTCTGTTATGTTTCAGTCTCTAAGGTTGTTACATACCCTTTCTGGATTAGTTATTTTCCTAATGGGGAAAAACTTAAGGGCTATTGCCCTATTTGTGGATACAAGGTTGTTAGGTACCAACCGACAACTTGAAACAATTTTAAATCTATTAAAACCCTTTTGTGAAACTGAACCTAATTACAAAAGGTAACTCAAGGAGTGTGGGACTTAGGGTTAGGGAAGGCTACCCAATTAGGAGGGCCTATAATCCAAATATATAACTCATCATAAGTAAATTTTTGGAGGTATGTACATCTTTCCGAGGATGTTCCATAGGATGTTGACACATGTCAACTGTAGGGTTGTACCTTCGAGAAGATTAGGATCTTCTCGAGGATACAACAATGCAGATGACATATGGCAACACCCTTCTACATTGATCGTTAAGATTTACACCGAAACTTGATCAAGATTTCCCTCGGGACTAGTTAGGATCATAGACAGGTTATGAGGCAGCCCCTTGAGACTCAGGGTACCTGACACACGGGGTTAACATCGGTTGACCCAGTATGTCAGCTTACCCCTAGTCTTCAAGGGCATCCTTATAATGTGAATTATGATATTATCCTGATCCAGAGTGAAAACTTGGGGCAAGGGGACTGACAGAGGTCAGTATAAGATGTTCTATATAACATTAGAGTGGGGTGAAGGACGTATTCTGGATTGACGAGTATGTTGTCAAGGAATAAGTAATATGAACAGTATGTTTCAAACCTTTGGCCAAAGTATCGCAAGCTGTTGATTGTGTTGTCCTATGTCACCTAGTCTAAGGATCGTGATGCCGATGAATAATGGTAACAATTGTTCAGATAGGTTCCTTGGATAGAGCACTCAGAATCCAGAATAGGGAAGAGAACCACGAGAATGAAAGTGCTCAGTTGAAAACTTCAATCTCAAAGTTACGCATGAATAGATCGGTAGTTCACCGAGTCATGGAATGAATCGATCGGTAGTTCACCGAGTCATGGAATGAATAGATCGGTTGTATATAAAGTCATTACAGTTGCATATGGTTATCTGTTATAAGAATTATTGTTATGATATGTGTGTTCTAAATTATGTATTTAGAACAAGAGAACATTAATCAAAAAAAAAAATTCTTGTTCTAAGGTATTAAATTGAGGATGTTACATCTTGGTATCAGAGCTGAAGGTTGCAGCTCTTGGACCTATTATGTCCATAATCTGATGAAAACCTGAATTTTCTTGTAACATAAAATGGTTACAACAAGGGGAAACGTTGCGAATAATGCTCCACCTGAGGAAGGGGTGGCAATAACCTAAAAATTTGATGAGATCCTTTCTACCCTATTGGACACAAGAGATTGTTTGGCTGTACTTGAACATCGAGTGATGGGAAATGAGGAGGATGATGAAGCTGGTAACAACAATCAGCCACCTCCTGAGGACAACCCCGATATGGGTGTTGGTAATAACAATGGAAATGTACCTATCCAAACAAAAAACAAAAAGGTCGGGTTGGCAGCAGAACTCACTAATTATATAAAAAGGATAAGTCCACCTAAATTTGATGGCACCACATTAGGAGATGGAGTGAGAAGCGGCTTAGCAAAATGGAGAAGTACTTTGCAATAAGAAACTTCTCGGAGGAAACCAAAGCTATTTGGGGAGCATATCAACTTTCCCATGAAGCATCTTCATGGTGGGATAGCCGTAAGGCTGAGCTAAATATTGATGAAACTAACATTACTTGGGATAAATTTAAAGGCTATTTTAGGCAATGTTGGCTGCCACAACTTTTCTATGATCAAAAATGATAGAATTCCAAAACTTAGTTCAAGGGAAGCTAACTATAACTGAGTACTGGCAGCGGTTTACGAAACTCCTCAAGTACATTCCGCAGTATCAAACTGACGAGAAGTTCAGAATACGGAAATTTATCATGGAACTGAATCCCGTGATTGGAGGAGAGGTTGATGTTCATAGTCCAACCACTATAGAAGGGGTTGTTGAAAAATCTATAAGGCAGGACCATAAATTAAAGGCTATTTCCTTCATAAAGAGGAAGCTGTGGAAGAAGATTTCAAACCCTTCTTCAACTTCTCTTGCACCTAAGAAGGGACCATGGAAAAATTTTGCAGCAAAAATAAGTTTTTCGTGGATAATAATAAGAAAACGACAATGAATAAGCTCTTTGAAATGTAAGGGATAGTTTTTCCAAGAATTATAATAATGGGCGAAGTCTTTTGGAGGCCAATGTGATAATTTTAAGGTGGAAGTAATTTTAAGCCTAAAATGGGACATGTGGGAGGTTCTATAATTGTGGCAAAGATCACTATGCCAACCAATGCCCTTTGAAGAAGGATGATCGTAATCAGTAGCATAAGATACATGTTGCGATGTAGACAAGCAAGTTGAAAGGTAAGTGATGCCTATAGAAGTTATTGGTAAGTTATTTGACATACCTGTAACTATTCTTTTTGATACAGGAGCTACTGAATGTTTTATTTCTAGTAAACTCACTTCTAAACTTAAAAGAAAAGCTAGAAAAATGGATAAATCTTGGACTGTATAGTATGGTAATAACTCTGTTCATATAGTTAGTATGTGTCTTTTTGGGGCAGTCCTTGACTTACCTAACTTTTCCATAGAATTTGATCTCTATGTTGCACCTTTGGGATCCTATGACGTTGTCATCGGTGTTAATTGGTTAGCTGATCATAAAGAAAAAGTGGACTACTTTGAAAAATATATAAGATGTTTAGATGATCTGCAGAAAACAACAGAGATTCAAGGTGTAAAACGGGAAATTTTAGTTAGGAAACTGTCAGCTATGTAACTTAAAAAGGCTAAAAATAAAGGATGTACCTTATATGCAGTAAAGATATCTGAATCTGCAGAAGAAGATGGTGATTTCATGAAACAATACCCACTATTACAGAGTTTCAAGGATGTATTTCCAGAGGAATTACCAGGTTTACCACCCAAAAGGGAATTTGACTTCACCATTGAAATCAAACCAAGAATGAAGCCTATTTCTAAAGCACCTTATCGGATGACTACTATAGAGTTAGTCGAGCTTAAGGCTCAATTGCAAGAAATTTTGTCTAAAGGTTTAATTAGACCAAGTGTTTCACCTTGGGGAACACCAGTGATATTTTTGAAAAATAAATATGGTACACTTAGATTGTGTATTGATTATCGGATGTTAAACAAGGCAACAATCAAGAATAGATACCCACTTCCTATAATTGATGATTTATTTGATCAGATGCGTGGAGCATTGGTTTATTCCAAGATAAATCTTTGATTTGGGTATCATCAATTAAGGATTAAAGAAGAATATATTCATAAAACAACTTTCCGGACAAGGTACGAACATTATGAATTCACGGTTTTACCCTTTGGATTAACTAATGCACCCGTAGCTTTTATGAACTTAATGAATAATATCTTTTAAGAATATTTGGACAAGTTTGTGCTTGTATTCTTGGATGATATTCTCATATATTCTAAAAGTGTCGAGGAGCATAATGAGCATTTGAAATTAGTCTTGGAAATTTTGAGGAAAAGAAGGTTATTCAGTAAGTTATCCAAATGTTCTTTCTTTGATACCGAAGTTCATTATTTGGGTCATGTCATTAGTAAAGAAGGAATTTCTATAGATCCTTCTAAAATAGTAGCAATAACCGAGTGGCCTGCACCAAAGAATGTACATGAAGTAAGAAGCTTCATGGGCCTTGTTGGTTATTATAGAAAATTTGTTAAAGATTTTTCTAAAGTGGTTTGCACCGATAAATTCATTGCGAGAAAAAGGATAATAAATTTGCTTGGGATGATAAGTGTGAATTTGCTTTTAAAATTTTTTAAAGTCAATTGAATTCAAAACCTATTTTAGTTGTACCTAACCCTAATGGATACTTTATTGTTGTAACGGATGCTTCTGGGGAAGGCCTTGGAGGTTTTTTGTTACAAAATGATCATGTCATAGCATATGAAAGTAGAAAACTTAAGTTACATGAGCTGAATTATGACCCTCATGATTTAGAGCTTTCTGCCATTGTTCATGCACTTCAAGTTTGGAGACACTATTTACTTGGGAAACCTTTTGAGTTGAAAACTGATCATCTAGGGCTGAAATATATTTTCACTCAACCTAATCTAAATGCAAGACAATGAAGGTGGTTAGAGTTTTTGTCTCAATATGATTTTGATATTAGTTACATAAAAGGAAAAGAGAATAGAGTAGCAGATGCTCTAAGTCGTAGGAAGCACATTTCTACTCTTATAACATTAAGAACTCAGTTTAAAGATGAGGTGAAAAGTGCATTAGAATCTAATATATACTTTTAGCAAGTAAAAGCAACGCTTGCTACAGAGATCAAAAGATGAAACGTATAAAGGTTTTCATTTTGATAATGAAGGAATATTGCGTTATAAAAATAGAGTATACATACATTTGCTAAATGATTTGAGAAAGAAATTGTTAGCTGAATTTCATAATTCACCCTTTTCTGGACACCCGGGTATTACTAAAATGCTTGCCGATCTAAAACAACAATATTTCTAGAAAGGAATGAAAAAGGATGTTATTAATTTTATGACTCATTATCTTGAATGTTAGTGGGTGAAGTCGAACACATGCACCCTATTGGTTTATTATATCCCCATAGCATACCACAGTACAAATGGCAAGTAATAAGCATGGACTTTGTACAAGGGCTGCCTATGTCAAGAAATAAACATGATGTTATCTTGGTAGTTGTTGATAAACTAACGAAGGTAGCTCATTTCATCGCTGGAAATCTAAAGGATGATTCTCCTATGTTAGCTAAAAGGTTTGTGCATGAAATTTTCAGATTGCATGGAGTACCAGAACTAATAATATCAGATAGGGATCCTAGAATGACATCAAGATTTTGGCAAATGCTTAATGCAGCTCTTGGAACTAAACTAAACTTCAGTTCTGCGTATCATCCAGGAAACGGATGGACAAACTGAGAGAGTAAATCAGGTGTTAGAAGACATGTTACGAATGTATTGCATGGATCAACAGTATAAATGGGAAGAATATCTCCCATTAGTTGAATTTGCATACAACAACACATATCACTCTTCTCTTAAAATGGCACCTTTCGAGGCACTTTATGGAAGAAAGTGTAGAACCCCTATTAGTTGGGATAGCGTTGAGGATAGAGAGGTAATTGGGCCTGAAATCCTTACTGAAATGGAACAACAAGTTAAAATGATTCGTGAATGATTGAAGGAAGCAGTAGATAGGTAGAAGAGTTATGCTGACTTAAAGCGGGTTGACCGAAAATTTGAACTTGGTGAAAAGGTTTTTCTTCATGTTAAACCAAGAAAGAGTTCTATAACTTTTGGCAAGGCTGCCAAGTTATCACCTTGTTTTTGGGACCTTTGAAACTTTCAAAGTAATCAATCCCGTAGCTTACCGATTAGCATTACCACCTACTTTTTCATGAATGCATGATGTTTTCCATATTTCTTTTCTTAAGAAATACATTTCAGACTTGTCACATGTTTTAAATTGGAATTCCTTGTAGGTCCAAGACCCAGGAATAATAGTGGTTAAACCCACTCAAGTGCTAGAAACTCACCAATTACATTTGAGAAATCATGAAATATAGCAATGTAAGGTCCAGTGGGACCAATTTAACGAAGAAAGTACAACTTGGGAAGATCTAGAAGAGATGAAAACTGCTTTTCCCTTTCTTTTTGAACAGAATTGAATCTATTGACTGATAAAAAAAAAACTATTATTATGAATTTATCTTTTACATGTCTTTATGTAAGCCAGTTTTGGGGCAAACATTTATTTAGGTTGAATAAATAGTATCATGATACTGATTTCTGAAACTATTCAAGTTTGAAATAGTTAATTTGTTCAGTGAGTCAATGAATTGATTGACCAGAAGATAAATCAAAGGATGTAATCATCGGGATGATGAATCTTTTAGGAGGGAAGCATGTAACACCCTGAACTATTGTTACTTTCTCCTGAGCATTCAAGTGTTGATGTATGATTTCTCCTATATAAGGACATGACCCTTTGGTTTTGGGAAGTCATGCTTGATATGGATTATATCTTTGAATGAACCGGAATATGCTTGGACTCTTTTGTTTCTTTCATTCTTTGCATTTGAGTACAATATAATTTTTGGAAGATTGTGGATTTATCCACCCTTATGACTCAACCTTGGATCAGTTGCATTGATCCAAGGGATGTTTTAATTTTATTCAGGATGAACAAATTGTATTGATATTTTGAGAGTTACTAAGTCTGACTGAGCTTTGAATGTTCAATTCCGGAGGTTAACTCTGGTTGATCATGGTAATCAGAATCTAGTTCCATTTATCATAGCATCGGGAAGGACCTGGACCGTAAGCCAAGTAAGATGTGTATGTTTTATCAGAGACACCTAAAATTGGTTATCCAATTTAGTGTCCCTCGTGCGCGTTTGCTCTCTCAGGTAACCTAGGGCACGTTTATATCACCACTATCCCCTTGGGGTATTATTCAATTTGTGATTTAAACACCTATCCTAAGTTTAATTCACCCCATTATGTTTTACCCGTGAGTAATTAAATATTAACTATTTAATTACACCTTTTTACATGTATCCTAACCACTTATCTACCCCATATCTATTCTATCCATATATCCCCCCTATTTCTCCTCCTCCCAAACCAAGCAGTGGGATATTTCCCATATTTGAGGTGGAGGGATCACTCTTATCTTTCCAGAAATTGCTCCTTTTGGCCATTTCGGGAGTCTGTTCCATGATCGGTGCCGACCGGTACTCGGTCAACGCCGATTTTTGGAATGGCGCCAATTACAAATAGAAGCCTAGAACTCAGTTCTGGTTAGACATAGATTGTAAGAGAGAGAATTAGATGGTGAGATAGACAGTGAATTAGACAGAGAGAACGAGAGAGTTTTGAGCATCAAGTTTGAACATTATCTATCGAGTAAGATCGAATCTTGTCCAAATCAATCCCCGAGAGGATCACCGTTACTCTTCTCTTACCACATCAACATCACACGTCTCCATTGATTTTCTAGTGACTGTTCTGCATCCAGCATAGGTGGAGCCTTGCGTATCTCTCTCGGATTTTGCAGATCCAGCGGATGTTGGCGATCTTGCCTTCATTTTCGATTCCCAAACCTTCTCACACTTTTTCTCGGATCGACGCCGATCTATATCAGTCGACACCGATCTGAACCAGTCGACACCGATTCTACATAATCGACTCTTATCATCCTACAGATAGGTAAAAGGACACAGGTAACACAAATCCAACTTTGTTTTCACGGTTCTGCTTTTTACATGCTGCTTTACATCTCATTTGTTTAGATTCTGTTTATTACTTTGATCAGAAAATCTAGTCCTGTACGTACATCTTTTATCATGTATGCTTCTTTACTTAATTGAAAACATGGACTGACATCTGCCGAGGAAGCTTATCGCTTCGGACCCGCTTTTGGTCAGTCCACCTAAATATCTTTTAACATGGTCTTTTTCTGTCAAGCATCGGTGTCTTGCAGGTTACTTGGATCTACTATGCAGAATTGCTCGTGTGCACCCATCTTATCTACATCAGCTTCCTTATCTGTCTACATCTTCGATATCTTTTCCATCAGGTATCAATTTCATTTGAGTTTTTCAAGGTTTTTGTGTTTAGTTTGGTACATTAACTTGGACAGGTAACAAGCACAAAATTCTTGATCAACATTCTGGCACGCCCGGTGGGACCCAACCAAAGTCCCTTATTGGTAAGTTCATCTCTTTTCTAGTTTTGAGCTTTGTTCTTTTTCTTCACTGATTTTTATCAGTTCTGCTTAAGCATTTCCTTTCATCGTTTCAGTCTTGCTTCTTTCATTTCTGAATTTGCAAAGTTAGGTCCGTTCTTTTTTACAAATTTCAATTCCAATTTCTATTTATAAAATTAGTAAATATTTCATTTTGATTTCAAGATTTCATGTTTGATCCATCTCTTTATGCGAAATTTTTATTTCCTTGAAAATTTTCTAATTCCTTAAAATAGAAATTTTTGTTTCACCATTATCTGGATATATCTTTCTAGATTTTGTTTTGTGTTTGCTTAACCTTTTCTTATAGAGCACTTTGCTTATTCATGGGATTGTTCAAGGGGAAGAGCTCAACAACGTGCTTTTTGAAGTCCACACACCTTGGAGAGATAAATCTACAAGTATGTCTCTTTTACGGTGTTTTCTCCTTTTTAGGAACTAAAAAAAAAAAAACTTTCTTTGTTTGTTTTCTATCACATTCGAACATTTCAATTTTTTGGTGCTTAAAAGGAATTTAATCGCATTTGGGAAAGAATATGTTTGACTTGTCTTCATCAAAATCAAACACTTCATTTTTAAGTTCCTAAAAAGAACTCTTTCTTTTTCATTTCTCTTTGTATGTTTTTCATCTAGTTTTAATTAGGCTAGAAAGTTGATCAAAATCAGTAGTGACACTATTTGATTTTTATTCTTCACCCTTGCACACAAATCCAAAATCACTAGGTATAAAGCATTTAAACAAAATTCTTTCCTAGCCTCGCCTACTTGGAAGTGACATCCAAGAGGAAGAGCTCTACGCGATAGCACTGGCGCGCTTGTATGAATTCACGGAAGTTACGGTATATATTGGCAAAGCACCCGACTCCCTTATCGCAGCAAAGTGTGTGAAGTGTGGGGGTAGGCCCTATATCAAGCCACGTACCATTTTTTTCTTGAAGTGCCTTCGGGACTCCTCACCAAAACATCCCCCAAACCATCCTTAGTTTGGATATCTAAGTAGTTCTATTCTAAAAGGCCTTCCTAATATTTTCTTTCTTAAAAGCATAAAAACTTAAAAGAGATAATCACCTCTGTTTGCTTGAATTATCTATGCATTAGTTAGGTCAATCTTCTTTTCGCTTGTTTATGATGGTCATCACTCAATTACAATCTAGAAGAATGGATCAACTAGCCCCTTCTCCTCCTCCGAGATCACCGCTAGTGTGGATGTTTCGGTACCCTGTGTCTTCCTCGAGATTGCTGTTAGTTGGTTCCCCATCCTGGTCATATAATCCTTTCTATCAGGCCAAAGCAACCCCATCATGTCTAGATTCCCCTAGTCCTTCAGAAATATCATCTGCTTCTGACATAGAGTATGTTCCTCGCGGGGATCCTGAATTTCAGGCACTCCTTGATCGCAATCCGGTAGCCCTTATGGACTACCTAGTACACAAGTCTATTCAAATATCTGATCAGGGACCACCAATCCAGCAAGTGTATGATTATTCTCGTGAACCATCCAGGCTTTTGTAGAACAGTTAGCATCATTTTTCTTACCTTGAGCCATGGAAGAGGGTGGCGCACCTGTGCCTCCTTTTTCTCTTCCACCGACCATATCGACTAGTTCTCAAATAGTCTTACCTATTCCTAATGCCACAGTTACCTCGACTATTCCACAACCTACTTCTGAGAAGTCCTCTTCTCTGGCTATAATGGGTATGTCTGTGCACCCACATATTGTTGTTAATTCATCTATGCCATCCATTGTGTCCCAGAGTCAGTACCTCTTTATGAGTCAACCCCCTTCGACTAGTCAGTTGGTTCCTACATCTCATCCTCCAGTGGGTTTTTCTTCCAATGTTCCAAAGAATAGTGACCTTCGCCCATCCTCTAGAATCGGCACCCTTAATAACTAATCTACAGCAAAAAAAGCCTCTTTCAAGTCTTGTTCCCCACCATGTCCAATCAAATTGACACCACAACTGCTCCGATTCGGATCAACAAGCATAGCATCCCACCAATCACAGCTCGTCCATCATCCAACCTTCATTTTCTTAACCACTTATTATCTCACAACCTACCTATACACAGGCTCCTTCATAGCAAATACCCCACCGGTGTCACCTGAATGTCTGGTTACTCCTCTATCATCCTATCAATCACAGAGGAATCCCCATTGACACCACAACAACATCCACCATTTGCTTCTTATGTAGGACATGCCAAAGTATGCCTCCTCCTCAACTCGACGTGGTTCAAATTCTTTTCAAGAAAATTGCAGACTTGGAAGCCTCCACCAAAGGGGCTCGTCCTTCATACTCTTTTGAAGAAGTGTGTAATGAACCCATTCACCCCTCAGTGGCTTTTAAGCCTTATCCTCCCCAATGGGAACTTCCTAAATTTTCAAAATTTCATAGTCGGGAGGACCCTCAACAACATTTGCGAGCATTCAAACATGCTTGCTACCTCATAGTCTAGGATCAGGAGCTTATGCTCCATACTTTTCCTATGTCTCTAGCAGGTCCTGCTTTAGACTGGTACAATAACATTCCTCAACATTCCTTGTTTTCTTTCTCTCAATTGGCCCAGATGTTTGTTGAAAACTTTTCAATAAATATCGCGCATAAGATCTCGATTACAGATCTTTATAACATTCATCAATTCGATGATGAGTCTATTGCAGACTTTGTTGCTCGTTGGAGAGGGATAATAAACCAATTGTCTTTCTCCCTTCCTCAATCCCAACAGATCGAGTTGTTTACTCGATCTTGTGCTAATCATATTTCTTCCACTTTAAGGATCCAGACCTTTCATACATTTGAAGAAGCCTTTACGATGGCACGCAAACTTGAGTCTCGCACCATTGAACAAGGGAAGTTAAAACTTCACTCTAAATCTAAACCAGATTTTTCTCGGTTTACCAAATCAAATCCTTCCACTTCTAAAGACAAGAATCAGGGATCCACCAACGCTATCGTATTAAAAACATCACGAGCTGATAACACTTCTAATCAAACACCATGAAGAGACTCCTCATCTTCTCAAAAAGGGTCCTCATCATCTCGATCTTTCACTTTGTTGGGGGAATCATATGCTTCTATCCTGGAAAAAATGTTGGAAGTTCACATGATCAAACTTCCCCCCATTAGGAATATTGATGAAAGCCAAGAACGTCCATTCTGGTATAGGGAAAATGACTTCTGTCATTATCATAGAACCAAAGGTCATGACATTGAACGATGTCAGACCTTCAAAAATCTTATTCAGAAATTCATTGATAAAGGCGAGCTCATTCTGGATAACCCAAATGCTCCCCCAAATCAAGTGTTGGATGTTTTTAAACAACCTTTTCCCAATCATTCCCCAAACCATGATGCTTCAAAGTCTCAAAAACCAAACACTCATACTATCAGCTTCATCTCTACTGAAGAATCTTCTTCTAAACCTAAGCCATCTACGAACACATTGACCAAATCAAAACCTCCTTACCTTCGTTAATCATTGGGATTCCACCATCTTCAGATAGCCCATCTTTGAATATTCCAACATTGTTAGATATGGATTCACCTCTCTCTACTTCTTTATCTGATCTTCCGTCCATACGTGAGATAGTATCATCCTCATTTGTCTCATCGTCAGACATTCTTTCAATGCTCGAGGCAATTACATTCCTTTGAGTTTCCACCACGGATACATCTACTTTTGTTTCTCCCATTTTTGCTGCGACTATGCCATTGGTGAACATACCTATAGTTGTTCCGACTTTGACTGAAGCGTCTTCAATTTTGACTCTTCCTGTTTCCTTTCCTATAGTAGTTTCACCCACAATTACTGTACCAGAAGTAGTTCCCTTGCAAGGAATTTCTTCTTCATCACTCACTTCTTCCATCACCAATGCTACTTTGCCTATTAAGGGAAAATCTAAAGAAGTAGCACCGACACCTATACGCTCGGTTCCTGAACTTAGACCGAGACAACCAAAATCTAACATTGCGTCATCAGTACCTCCCCATTTTCTTCCCCCAAAAAGGTTACAATCACCTTATGCGGTTGAAATTGTCACCATCCCTGAAAAAGGAAAGCCCATATTTCAAACCATCAAGACTCTTGGTGCTTTCCCACAAAAATCTCTCTCTGCGCCTCATAAAAGATTGGATTTGTCTGCTGAGAAGGCGTCTTCTTCTGCAAACTTATCAAAACCATCATCTTCTTCTACAACACATTCTTCACCAGCACCTCGAAAAGTGGACTTACCTACTAAAAAGACGTCACCTCTTTTATCAGAATCATCATCTTCGTTACCAAAAACCAAGGCACCCTCTGTTCCTCTCGATTATACCTACTTTGGGAGCTTCTCCCTCATCTAAATCGACATTATCTAAATCATCATTAGTTTCGACCAAGCAGCCTCCCTTATCTCTGAAGACCACAACACTTGTCACATCTCCATCATCTTCAAAATCTATTTTAGGGGCTCCTCCTCCATCGAAATCAATCATGTCTCACTTACTTCCATCTCAAGTGCCCAAGGCTGCTCCTCCAGATGTCCAAAAAAATAAGATGATCCCTAAAAAGACTGTCAAACCTAACATGCAGGTTCTTTTACCTCGGCAGTCTGTTAAAGTAAAAGAGGCGCCTTCATCATCTCTGTCCTCATCTTTGTCTACCGGGTTCTATACTGAAATCCTTCGCCAACTTATCCAATCTTCATCCATATCTCTTCCTCCGATTAAACCCTATAACCCTAAAGGAGTTAAACCTACTTGGTTTAACTCTGATTTGATTTGTGCTTACCATCGTACCCCAGGTCATGATACTGAGGGATGTAAAGCTCTTCAATCTGTCGTCAACAACCTTTTGGAAGAAAGTGATCTTTTGCTGGAAGAGGAGGAACAAGTATCTCCTGTCATCTTAGCTCCATTTGAGCCCCAACGATCTACTCAGACCTCTACTTCTAGTGATTCCACTCCAAATGATCTTCCACCTTCTCAAATCGACACAATTCATATCGCCACTAGAACCCAACAGTATGATAATCCATCCTCATCTACAGCATCTCGACCACGGGTTGTCATTTCTGTAGCCCCCGAAGGAGTTCCTCCTTCCTCATTAGCCCCGAGACCTTGGGTCTCTATTCGTGCTACACCTCGGGCTCAAATTCCCATGTCAGTTGAGGAGAGTGTTATGAAACAACTCACCCAGGCTCCGGTCAAAATGTCTCTTTTTGACCTCATTCAATCCTCTCCGCAACATCGCCAGGCTCTGATTGATAATCTACGTCACATCGCAGTGAATTCAGATGAGCCCCAGCCCTTCGAGATGGTTGTTGGATTGAATAGACCATCAACCACCATTTCTTTTGAAGATTCAGAAATTCCTTCCCTTTCTTCCGAGGATTTGGAGGCTCCCCTCTTTATCACAGTCCAAATCGACAACACTACATTAAAACACACTATGATCGACAGTGGTGCTACACTCAACGTCATCTCCTCACACACATTCGAGCAACTTAAGTTACCGAAGAACGTAGTGTCACCCCCGCCTTTCGTTCTTCGATCATTTAATGATCAGCTAGCGATTACTTTAGAAGCGTGGTCCTACCCATTCGAGTAGGTAAGAAGCTACTTCACGAACTCTTTTACATTGTTGAAGGGAAATTCCACTATAATATGATCCTCGGATGCTCCGGATTCGCAATGCATTGTGTCCCATCCACCCTCCATCGATGCTTAAAATATCAATATGAGGGCAAAATCTATACTCATTCGGAGATCCTTTTCCTTCCGCACAATGCGATATGACCTGTGGTCTACCCCTTTAAAGGAAAATGCTTATTCTCCTAACGTGGCCTCATCTTCTTCCATACAGTAACCAAACTACTAGATTTACAAAATCTAGAAGAGACATTGCAAGTGTTTCTCACTCCTTTCTTTTGACGTCCATCTCAAACTTAGTGAGTATGGTAGACCAGACAAACAACCTGAATATCAGTTAGGTCTTGGTCACATCGCCACCATTGGTCTGCCCAATCAATAGACTAATTTCATTTACGGTGGTCTTGATACACCTCACTATCACCTGGATTCTCCTCCTAGGACCAAACCTTATTCAACAGGGTTCGATTGTCTACAGAATCCCATGTTTGCAAAAACTTATTTATATCGATGCGCGTGGAAGGGCTTTGGCTTGGGAAAATATGAACAAGGTGTGCATGACCTCGCATCCATTCCAACTCTCAAGCCACATCAAAAATTTGGTTTAGGATTTAAACCTCTTTCAAAAGCCACCATCATTGTTCTCGATGAGCCTCTTCCTATTAAGGAACCATCTTCTCCCGCTAGGTTAGAAGCATCTCTCGATGTGGACAACGCCATTTCTATCCCGTCTAAATTTTTTTTCGGTCAATACCATTTCCTTAGGGCCGCTAGCCTATAAGACTAATGACAGTCCGCTTCCATACCGTTAATTTTTCCCTAAAATAGTTGGAGACGACTCTCCTACTATCAACACTATCCACTGTGCGGATGATGATTCTGTCCTCACCTATCTAGGGGTAGAGGATTCCTATCTTCCTAAAACCATTCCTTCTGACACGTCTACACTTCTCAACGAAGCCACTATCGACCTTAATATAGGGACTTCTAAAGACCCTCACATCATTAAGGTCGGCCAATCCCTTAATCCACAGGAGTTAGGAGACTTTACCACTTTTCTTTCCAACCATCGTCAAGCCTTTGCTTGGTCATATGAGGATATGCCAGGACTCGATCCGATATTGTGGTCCACAATATCGTTACTCTTCCCGACATCAAACCGGTTAAACAAAAATTGCGTAAAATGCACCCTAGAGTAGCCCTTCTTGTTAAAGAAGAGTTGCAGCGCTTGCTCTCGGCTAACTTCATCCAACCCATCGATTATCCACAATGGGTTTCCAATGTAGTACCAGTAACTAAAGCTACTGGGAAAATTTGAATTTGTACCGACTTCGGGATCTTAATCTTGCTTGTCCAAAAGATGATTTTCCTCTACCTAATATCGACCAACTCGTGGATTTAACTGCAGGTCATGAGATGCTTTCTCTTATGGATGGTTTCTTTGGGTATAATCAAATTATCATCACACCAGAAGACCAACATAAGACTTCTTTCATAACTCCTTGGGGGACTTTTTGTTATCGTGTCATGCCCTTCGATCTTAAGAACGCAGGAGCAACCTATCAGCGAGCAATGACCTACATCTTCCATGATCTCTTACACAAAACTATGGAAGATTACGTTGACGATCTCCTCAGTAAATCCAAATGTCGTCAGGATCAGCTTTTCATTCTTACACCTCTCTTTGAGAGGCTTATTCACTTTTGTCTTCGTCTAAATCCATCTAAGTGCGTGTTTGGCATTCTCACTAGTAGAATTTTAGGTTTTATCATTTCCATTAGGGGTATCAAGTAGACCCCGCAAAAATAAAATCTATCCTTGAGATGCCTCCCCCTTCTAACTTAAAGCAACTCCACAGTCTCCAAGGACGTCTTCAATCAGTGCATTGTTTTATCTCACAATTGTCGGACCGTTGTCAACCTTTTCATCATCTCCTCCGTAAGAATGTTCATTTTGAATGGGATGAGCATTGCCAAAAGGCCTTTGATGATCTCAAAGCTTATCTTCTTTCTCCACCTATGCTTACACCTCCACGCGAGGGGGAGCCTTTCTATCTTTATATCTCTATGACTGACCATGCTTTGGGAGCCATGATCTCGCATCGGGATGCTTGCGGTAAAGAACAAGCTCGTCTATTACATCAGTCGCACCCTCCATGAGTATGAAACACGTTATTTGAAGCTGAAAAGATGTGTTGTGCTCTCTTATTTGCAACTTCTAAGCTTCGTCATTACCTCCTTAATCACAAAACTTACATTGTCACAAGTGTCAATCCACTCAAGACAATACATGTGAAGCCTTATCACAATGATCGTATCACTCGTTGGCTCATGCTTATGACAGAATTTGATCTCAAGTTTATCCCGTAAAAGTCTATCAAGGGTCAGGTCATTGCAGATCAATTAGCTGATGCTCCTCTTCTAGACACTCAAGTCCCCCTTGCTCAATTCCCGATGAATATATCCAACAAATTGATTTTGGTCTGTCTCCATTTAAAGTAAAACTCTTCTTTGATGGATCCAAATGCCAACAAGGGGAAGTACAGGTTTCATGATGATTCCTCCTTAGGGTACGCCTATCCCAGTCACACACAAATTGAACTTTGAGTGCACCAATAATATGGCTGAATATGAAGCTCTTGTCTTGGGTCTTCAAAATGCCATTAATCTTGGCGCTTGTCATATTGACATCTTTGGTGATTCTGAACTCATCGTTAATCAAGTCACGGGTGTCTATCAATGTAAGAATGATATCCTTCCAAAATATTGTGATATCATTCTCGTTTAACTCCAATCTTTCGATAAATTCACTATCCAAGCTATTCCTTGTACTGCGAATCGATTCGCAGATATAATGGCTTCGTTAGCCTCACTTATCCCACCTTTTACCGAGGACTCACGACTTTATGTGGCTGTGCAATGATTAGATCAACCATCTCATCTTAGGCAACTAACTTCAATCCATGCTGTCATAACCAATACTCAGGATGAGTGGCATCACAGATCGTTGATTATCTATCTCATTTAATTCTTCCTCCAGATCTCGAATTCCAATGGTCATCCTCATTTTATACATTAGAACAAGTCAATTTTTTTTTTTTTTTAATAAATGCTTCCGGTTCTAAATACATAATTTAGAACTCTCAAATCAAGCAACCATTCTTATAATGAGATAACCATATGCAATCTGTAATGACTCGGAGTACCTCCGATCTATTCATTCCATGACTCGGTAATCTACCGATCTATTCATGTGTATTAAGAGTTAGCGTTTTTATTTAACACATCACTCTTGTGGTTCTCTTCCCTAATCTGGGATTCAGAATGCTCTGTCTAAGGAACCTATCTAAATAATTGTTACCATTATTCATCGGCATCTCATCCCTTAGACTAGGTGACTTAGGACAACGCAATCAGCAGCTTGCGATACTTTGGCCAAAGATTTGAAACATACTGCTTATGTCTCGTATTCCTTAACGGCATACTCATCAATCTGGAATATGTCCTTCACCCCATTCCTATGTTATATAGAATGTCTTATACTGACTTCTGTCAGTCCCTCCTATCCCAAGTTATTCACTCGGAAATGGATTAGTAAGGTGACAACGTTATATGGATGCTCCCGAGGACTAGGGATACGATGACATACTGGGTCAACCCTAGTTAAACCAGTGTGTCAAGATACCCGAGTCTCCTAGGCAGCCTTATAACGTGACCACATTCCTAATCGGTCCCAGAGTAACTTGTTCGAGTTTAAGGTGTAAATCTTAATGATCAATGCAAAGGGTGTCATCATAAGTCACCTGCATTGTTGTATCTTCGAGAAGATCCTAATCTTCTCGAAGGTACAACCCTGCAGTTGACTTGTGCCATCAACCTTTAAATCCACCTCGAAAAGATCTACTTATTAAAAAGTGTTACATACGTTGAGTTAAATTATACCATAAGACGCTCCCTTTAAGGGTAGTCTTTCCCAATCCCCGGGTTCCTCACCTTAGAATGACCTTTCTTAATAAAACCCATTACACAATGAAGTTATTAAGACTATGGTCCCATCAAGGAGTTCATAGAATATACATAATTCTAAATCAACGAAATTGGACAATAACCCATAATCTTCACATGTGATTGCCAACCGAACCCTTTTTAGGTTTATTTCAGTTCTCATAACTGAATTTATATCTTACTTATTAGTATCGAGATATAGTGATTAAGAATCCAATTAAACGTTGTCCTGGCTTAATCAAGACTAGGAATTAATAATTTAATTCAGCTTGTTTAGCGTCCCGCTTTAGGTTTATTTTAACCCTAGCTTCCAGAAAGACAGTGATCTAAATTTCAATTTAGCTTTAGATAGAACATACTAGAACTGCTAAACAATCATAAGTATTCAGTCACATATTCTTGCAAGCTTACATTGATAATCACAAAAGTCTCCAAATTATACAATAATAACAATGCTCTTAAGATCATTTGAACCGAAGAAGGTCAAACTATCAAGATACGAATACAAACATATAAGTATCAAATATCTATTTCCATTCCTTTCAGAACTAATCAAATACATTTTATGCATTCAGCATACTTGATACAATATTTCAACAGAAAAAGAACATCTTTCCTCATATAGTACATTTAGAGAATCAAGTTGTAATTCATCATAAAACCAAATTAAACAATCTGAACATCCTATTAGATCTGCGTGCTTTTACCACTTATGGAAACCATCTGCAAAAATTGTCAACATGGGTCAGTTTGATGAACTGAGCATGATAAGCACTAACTCTTAAAACAATTGCAATCCACCAACTATTTTCATTAAACAACCTGTTTAAATGAGATCATTTCACCAAACAAGTAAACATATTTCAGACTATACTTTTGTAATACAAACATGACTATAAACGCGTAACTCATATTATCGTTACTGAATAGTCATAAATACTTTTCAAATATTTCATCAAAATATTAGAAATCAAGGAGGACGAAAGTATTCCAAACAACTTTCCATCCGAATTCCAAGGACAACAAACATCAGACAGATCATTACATTCAACATAGTAAAATGAATATCTTAACAAATCATGATTCCATCTAGATGTTAAAACAGTTCCAATGGTTAGTTAAAAATATAACAACATATACTTTATAACAGAAGAGAAAGAAAACGAGTCATTCCTGTTTCCCTTCCAACAAGCTCATGACTGTACCATCCCCTCGAAAGCAAAGCATTCACCTTATACGCATACGAATAAGTCAGACGAGCCACAAGAAGAACCACAGTTTTGTTAAAGTTTAAATTATAACAAACTCCTGTAGCTTACTAGCAGTACAGTAGCTCTCACGCCAAAACAGTGATGAATATCTACCAAACAGACTCCACATGACCTTCCATATGAAGCGACAAACAAGAAGATATTCAATGCCATCACCTGTCGAGGTGCAGTCGACAGCTCCTTAGTTCAGTCAAGCTCAAGACTAGATATCCATGCAACAGAAGACGTAATCATGCTCAAACACGACAACAATCCCTCTCAGCAACATACAGAACTCATTCTAATCCCTACTAAACACTGTAAGGTTTTAGATCCAAGGTCGAAATCAAAAGAACTTCCCCTTTTTATCTCAGTCAACAAGAGACTCGTTAACATTAAAGCAAATGATGTTTCCCTAAGACTATGCAGAGATATTCATACGAAATCCACGCAACATGCACAACCTCATTAACTGCAATTATTCAGAAAGGAAACATAACATACCGTATTCACATCTGAACTCATTCAGAGGTTGAAAAGTATGGTAATCACGACCCACTTTTACAGAGGCCAAGATACAAGATATCTATCTATACTTAAGGAACCCAACAGAGCCAAAAACAATAAGTGTTCATAATCAGGCTTATATAGAAGCAGATACACTGGTTACCTATCAAGGATTTCAACTGAATCCGAACAACTAGTATTCACGATAAAGCTTCTACAGAAGCCGATATACAAGATAAATATAAGTTAAGGATTCCAACCGTGCCAACAATGGTAAATATTCAAAATCAGGCTTATACAGAAGCTAAATACTGATTTTGTAACAAGGAATCCAACTGAGCCTCTACAACAATATTCACTCAAGCTTACACAGATAGGAAACGTAAAAAGTACACCAACTGAGTCTGTACCAAAAATTCATTGCTAAACGAAGGTATTCATTACAAGATAACAGAAGTCGTATTACCAGTTACCCCTCCAGGACTCCGACAGAATCAAGCTACCAGTATTCACATACATGGCTTCTACAGTAGTCCATAATATACGAACCATTCCATGGACTCCACAGAGTTATTTTGTATATAAATAAATATATTGCAAACTATCAACGGGTTGAATCCCATAATCACAACACAAGGGGGGAAACAACTTCTACTAGGTCGCATTGAAATACTGTAAACACAGACAAGTTATCCATTCACAAATAACTTTAAGTATCATAGTGAAACCCAACAAGATTCAGTAACCACCACCTATAATAACCACGACAGAACTTACAAAGAAGTCAAATTATACTGAACATTCAAACAAAAGTCCAACAGTATCCTTTCCGACAAGTATCAACAACAAGTATCAACTGTAGCCTGAACCCAACAAGGAAACAATTCATGGGCTCCCAAAGAGCAGGTTTAGTATACTTTCTTGCATGCATTTCACAAACTTTAGCTGGAATGCAAAACACAACGAAATAGTGCAACAGTTCGAAACACAATGCACACCCGTCAAGGGTTAAATTGAAAAATCGAACCAGTAAGAAGATACAGTAACAAAATCACACAAAGCTACCATAAAAACCATCTGAACCCAAAAATCATCTGAACAGAGTTGTTCTAATGAAATCATTTGAAAGAAAGCAAGATTTTTAAAGGTTAGGGCCTAACATGCCTGGTTATTTGCTTAAAAATCCGAAGAAGACCACTGAAAGAGCTCGAGCCTTCTCCTCTTTTTCCAAGTTAGATTCACCAACAAAAATTTGTTATTTCCATGACTTATAAATTTTCCTTGCCAGAGAAAAGAGTGAGTTACACTCATATTTTCCATGCAACTCCAAGTAGACTGGTGCGAAGAACCAGTGATCAGACAGAGGGAAAACCGGAGCGCATGAAAAACCAAACAAACTACTAGTTTTCCATTTTGCATGCCTTCCCGTGAAACCCGAGCTCGAAGACCGAGTTCATTAATTGCATTTACTCCAAATCTCCCACTCAATTTCCATTGCCACCGACCGCCATAGTTGGCGATGGATAAAAATAGTTCGAAGACCATTTCTAACTTTGGCGACTTGCCACGTCGGCTCTTGCTAGCCATTTAAACTTCTACCAAATTACATGTCCTTCATACTTATCCATCCATTTAATGCCATAGAAACTACCGCCCATGGCTCGCACCCTTCCATAGGTCCCCTTTCTTCCTTGTTCATTAGTTAGGTTAGTAACATAGGTTAGGATTTAAGATGCGACTTAGTCTAACCTCCATAGCACAAAGTTACTAACTTAGAACATTTAGCTTATAGCTTAGGCCTAGGTTAGATTAACACTAATCTAACCCATAGATCATAGTTTAGTTTTAGGTTACTAACCTTAATAAATCTAGTTTAGGTCTAACATTTCAAATGCTCAGAAAAAGAACCTACAACATACATTCACGAACAGGATTCACTCCTGCACTGCCAATAGGCTAGTTAAATAAATGTATCTGAATTTATTACCTGGCCCACGATCAAGACCTTCCTGATATTACGATATCGGGAACCAATTCATTTAACACGATCAGCCTGAGTTAGACTCCGGAATAGCTTATTCAATGCATTCAGACCTTGCAACCTGCGTAAGGTCTATAATTTTAGTTCATCCCGAATAAACTTAAAGCATCACTTGGATCAATGCCACTGATCCAAGGCTGGGTCTTATAGATGGATAAATCCACAATTCATTCCGAGATCAGATTAAACTCAGGTGTAAAATGAAAGAAATAAAAGAGTCCAATCATATTCCGACTCAGTCAAAGATCTGTAATTTCAAAGAAGATACAGTCCATATCAAGCATGACTTCTCAATCAAAGGAACACATCCTTTTTACAAAAGAAATCACATATCAACACTTGTATGCTCAGGAGGAAGTAACAACAGTTCAGGGTGTTACATGCTTCCCTCCTAAAAGATTCATCATCCCGATGATTACATATTCAATTAACCTTCAGGTCAACCAATTTATTAGTTCACAAAACAATGCGACTATTTTCCAACTTAAATAGTTCCAGAAATCAATGTCACAACACATTTTATTCAGCCTGAATAATGTTTGCCTCCATCTGGCTTTCATATAAACTTAAAAAAATAAGTTCATAAAAGAAATGTTTTGTCAACAGATTTCATTCTGTTGAAAAAGAGAAGGAAAAGCAATTTTCATCTCTTCCAGATTTTCCCAAGTTGCACTTTCTTCATTAAACTAGTCCCACTGGACCTTACATTGTTGTATTTCACGATTTCTCAAATGCAATTGGTGAGTTTCCAGCACTCGTGTGGGTTTAACCATGATTATTCCTGGGTCTTGGACCTGCAAGGAATTCCAATTTAAAACATGTGACAGATCTGAAACGTATTTCTTAAGCAAAGAAATATGGAAAACATCATGCATGTGAGATAAAGAAAGTGGTAATGCTAATCGATAAGCTACAAGATTGATTATTTCGACAATTTCGAAAGGTCCCACGAATCGAGGTGACAACTTGGCAGCCTTGCCAAAAGTTATAGAACTCTTTCTGGGTTTAACACGAAGAAAAACCTTCTCACCAAGCTCAAACCTTCGATCAACCCACTTAAGGTCAGCATAGCTCTTTTGCCTATCCATTGCTTCCTTTAATCGTTCACGAATCAGCTTAACTTGTTGTTCCATTTCTGTGAGAATCTCTGGTCCAATTACCACTCTATCCTCAACACTATCCCAGCTAACAGGAGTTCTGCACTTTCTTCCATAAAGTGCTTCAAATGGTGCCATTTTAAGAGATGAGTGATAAGTGTTGTTGTATGTGAACTCAACTAATGGAAGATACTCTTCCCATTTATACTGTTGATCCATGCAATACATTCGCAACATGTCCTCCAACACTTGATTTACCCTCTCAGTTTGTCCATCCGTTTCCGGATGATATGCAGAACTGAAGTTTAGTTTCGTTCCAAGAGCTGTGTTAAGTGTTTGCCAAAATCTTGACGTCATTCTAGGATCCCTGTCAGATATAATCAATTCTGGTACACCATGTAATCTGAAAATTTCGTGTACAAATCTTTTGGCCAGCACTGGTGAATCATCCTTTAGATTTCTAGCGATGAAATGAGCTACCTTAGTCAGTTTATCTACAACTACCAGGATAACATCATGTTTATTCCTGGACATGGGTAATCCTTGTACAAAGTCCATGGTTATTACTTGCCATTTGTACTACGGTATGCTATGAGGATATAACAGTCCAGCAGGGTGCATATGTTCTGCCTTAACCCGCTGACACTCCAAACAATGAGTCACAAAATTAATGACATCCTTTTTCATACCTTTCCAAAAGTATTGTTGTTTCAGATCAGCAAGCATTTTTGTGATACCCGGGTGTCCAGAGAAAGGTGAATTATGAAATTCAACTAACAACTTCTTTCTCAAATCATTCAGCATAGGTACATATACTCTGTTTTCATAACGCAAGATTCCTTCATCATCAAAATGAAAACCTTTATACCTTTCATCATTAGGTTCTGCAGCAAGCGCTGCTTTTACTTGCTGAAAGTAAATATCAGATTCTGAGGCACTTTTTACCTCATCCTTAAACTGAGTTCTTAATGTTATAAGAGCAGAAATGTGCTTCCTACGACTTAGAGCATCAGCTACTCTATTCTCCTTCCCTTTGATGTAGCTAATATCAAAATCATATTGTGATAAAAATTCTAACCACCTTCTCTGTCTGGCATTTAGATTAGGCTGAGTGAAAATATATTTCAGTCCTAAGTGATCAGTTTTCAACTCAAAAGGTTTCCCAAGTAAATAGTGTCTCCAGACTTGAAGTGCATGAACAATGGCAGCAAGCTCCAAATCATGAGGAGCATAATTCAGCTCATGTAATTTAAGTTTTCTACTTTCATATGCTATGACTTGATCATTTTGTAGCAAAACACCTCCAAGGCCTTCCCCAGAAGCATCCGTTACAACAGTAAAACTCCCATTAGGGTCTGGTACAGCTAATATAGGTGCAGAAGTCAACTGGCTTTTCAGACTTTTGAAAGCCGCTTCGCACTTATCATTCCAAATAAATTTCTTATCCTTCTTCTGCAATGAAGTTATTGGTGTAGCTACTTTAGAAAAATCCTTAACAAATTTTCTATAGTAACCAGCAAGACCCATGAAGCTTCTTACTTCGTGCACATTCTTTGGTGTAGGCCACTTAGTTATTGCCACTATTTTTGAAGGATCTATAGTAATTCCTTCTTTACTTATGACATGACCCAAATAGTGAACTTCTGAATCAAAGAAAGAACATTTGGATAACTTACCATACAACTTTCTTTTTCTCAAAATTCCCAAAACTATCTTCAAATGCTCATTGTGCTCCTCAACGCTTTTAGAATAAATGAGAATATATCGCCCAAGAATACAAGTACAAACTTGTCCAGATATTCTTGAAAAATATTGTTCATTAAGTTCATAAAAAAGGCTACATGTGCATTAGTTAATCCAAAGGGTAGAACCGTGAATTCATAATGTTCGTACCTTGTTCGGAAAGTTGTTTTATGAATATCTTCTTCTCTAATCCTTAATTGATGATAACCAGATCGAAGATCTATCTTAGAATAAACCGCTGCCCCACGCATCTGATCAAATAGATCGTCGATCCTTGGAAGTGGATATCTGTTCTTGATTGTTGCTTTGTTCAACATCCGATAATCGATACACAGCCTAAGTGTTCCATCCTTCTTTTTCACAAATATTACGGGCGCTCCCCAAGGTGAAACACTTGGTCTAATCAAACCTTTAGACAAAAGTTCTTGCAATTGTGCCTTAAGCTCGACTAACTCTGTAGTAGTCATCCGATAAGGTGCTTTGGAAATAGGTTTTGTTCCTGGTTTGATTTCGATGGTGAAGTCAAATTCCCTCTTGGGTGGTAACCCTGGTAATTCCTCAGGAAAAACATCCCTGAAACTTTGTAACAGAGGAAATCGTTTCATGTAATCACCATCTTCTTCTGAAAATTCAGATATCTTTACTGCATAAAGGGTACATCCTTTGTTTTTAGCCTTTTTAAGCTGCATAGCTGACAGTTTTCTAACTGAAATTTCTCGTTTCACACCTTGAATCTCTGTTGTTTCCAGCTGATCATCTAAACATTTTATGTTCTTTTCATAGCAGTCTACCTTTGCTTTATGGTCAGCTAACCAATTGACACCGATGACAATGTCATACGATCCCAAAGGTGTAACATAGAGGTCAACTTCCGTGGAGAAATTAGGTAAGTCAAGGACTGCCCCAAAAAGACACATACTCACTATATGAACAGAGTTATTACCATACTGTACAGTCCAAGATTTATCCATTTTTCCAGCTTTTCTCTTAAGTTTAGAAGCAAGTTTATTAGAA
Source organism: Taxus wallichiana var. yunnanensis (assembly GCA_018340775.1). Lineage (NCBI taxonomy): Eukaryota > Viridiplantae > Streptophyta > Pinopsida > Cupressales > Taxaceae > Taxus > Taxus wallichiana. The sequence goes on along the minus strand of CM031239.1, from coordinate 583,198,859 downwards.
ATAAAACATTCAGTAGCTCTGTATCAAAAAAATAGTAGTGTGGTATGCCAAATAACTTACCCGAACTTCTATAGGTGTCACTTGCTTTTCTTGCTTGCTTATGCGCTCTTGCTGCATCGCATGTATCTTATCTTTGCTGATTACGATCATCCTTCTTCAAAGGGCACTGATTTGCGTAGTGGTCTTTGCCACAATTGTAGTAGCCTCCTACAGGTCCCTTTTTAGGCTCAAAATTGCCTCCAGTCTTGTAATTATCACGTTGGCCTCCAAAGGTCTTCTGCCCATTGTTATAATTTTTGGAAAAATTATCCCTTACATTTCCAGCAGGCTTAGTTACTACTGCTTTCTTACTATTATCCCCTGGAAACTTACTTTTGTTTCCAAACTTTTTCCATGGTCCCTTTTTGGGTGCAAGAGAGGTTGAAGAAGGGTTTGCAGTCTTCTTCCGCACTTCCTCTTTATGAGTAGAAATAGCCTTTAATTTCTGTTCTTGCCTTATGGCCTTTTCAACAACTCCTTCCATAGTGGTTGGACTGTGAACATCGACCTCTCCCCCTATCACGAGATTCAATCCCATGATGAATTTCTATATTCTGAACTTCTCGTCAGTTTGATACTGCGGTACATACTTGAGGAGTTTTGTAAACCACTCCCCGGTATTTAGTTACCGTTAGCTTTCTTGAGCTAAGTTAAGGAATTCTGTCATTTTTCGATCATAGAAAAGTTGTGGCAGCCAACGTTGCCTAAAATAGCCTTTAAATTGATCCCAAGTAATATTGGTCTCATCAATATTTAGTTCAGCTTTACGCTATCCCACCACGAAGATGCTTCGTGGGAAAGCTGATAGGCTCCCAAATAGCTTTTGTTTTCCGAGAAGTTTCTTATTGCAAAGTACTTCTCCATTTTTGAGCTAGTTCTCAGCTCCATCTCCTAATGTGGTGCCATCATACTTAGGTGGGCTTATCCTTTTTATATCATTAGTGAGTTCTGCCAACCTGGCCTTTTTGTTTTCTGGTTGGACAGGTGCATTCCCAAAGCATTAACATCAACACCCATATCGGGGTTGTCCTCAGGAGGTTGCTGATTGTTATTACCAGCTTCTTCATCCTCCTCATTTCCCATCACCTGTTGTTCAAGTACAGCTAAACGATCTCTTGTGTCCAATAGGGCAGCAAGGATCTCATCAAGTTTTTGGGTTGTTGCCGCCCCTCCTTTAGGTGGAGCATTATTCGCAACGTTCCTCTTGTTCTAACCATTTTCTGTTACAAGAAAATTCAGGTTTTCATCAGATTATGGACACAATAGGTCCAAGAGCTGCAACCTTCAGCTCTGATACCAAGATGTAACATCCTCATTTTATACATTAGAACAAGTCAAATTTTTTTTTATTTTTAATAAATGCTTCCTGGTTCTAAATACATAATTTAGAACTCACAAATCAAGCAACCATTCTTATAACAGATAACCATATGCAGCTGTAATGACTCGGAGTACCTCCGATCTATTCATTCCATGACTCGGTAATCTACCGATCTATTCATGTGTATTAAGAGTTAGCATTTTTATTTAACACATCACTCTTGCGGTTCTCTTCCCTAATCTGGGATTCAGAATGCTCTGTCTAAGGAACCTATCTGAATAATTGTTACCATTATTCATCGGCATCTCATCCCTTAGACTAGGTGACTTAGGACAACGCAATCAGCAGCTTGCGATACTTTGGCCAAAGATTTGAAACATACTGCTTATGTCTCGTATTCCTTAATGGCATACTCGTCAATCTAGAATACGTCCTTCACCCCATTCCTATGTTATATAGAATGTCTTATACTGACTTCTGTCAGTCCCTCCTATCCCAAGTTATTCACTCGGAAACGGATTAGTAAGGTGACAACGTTATATGGATGCTCCCGAGGACTAGGGATACGATGACATACTGGGTCAACCCTAGTTAAACCAGTGTGTCAAGATACCCCGAGTCTCCTAGGCAGCCTTATAATGTGACCACATTCCTAATCGGTCCCAGAGTAACTTGTTCGAGTTTAAGGTGTAAATCTTAACGATCAATGCAAAGGGTGTCGTCATAAGTCACCTGCATTGTTGTATCTTCGAGAAGATCCTAATCTTCTCGAAGGTACAACCCTGCAGTTGACTTGTGTTGTCAACCTTTAAATCCACCTCAAAAAGATCTACTTATTAAAAAGTGTTACATACGTTGAGTTAAATTATACCATAAGACGCTCCCTTTAAGGGTAGTCTTTCCCAATCCCCGGGTTCCTCACCTTAGAATGACCTTTCTTAATAAAACCCATTACACAATGAAGTTATTAAGACTATGGTCCCATCAAGGAGTTCATAGAATATACATAATTCTAAATCAACGAAATTGGACAATAACCCATAATCTTCACATGTGATTGCCAACCGAACCCTTTTTAGGTTTATTTCAGTTCTCATAACTGAATTTATATCTTACTTATTAGTATCGAGATATAGTGATTAAGAATCCAATTAAACGTTGTCCTGGCTTAATCAAGACTAGGAATTAATAATTTAATTCAGCTTGTTTAGCGTCCTGCTTAGGTTTATTTTAACCCTAGCTTCAGAAAGACAGTGATCTAAATTTCAATTTAGCTTTAGATAGAACATACTAGAACTGCTAAACAATCATAAGTATTCAGTCACATATTCTTGCAAGCTTACATTGATAATCACAAAAGTCTCCAAATTATACAATAATAACAATGCTCTTAAGATCATTTGAACCGAAGAAGGTCAAACTATCAAGATACGAATACAAACATATAAGTATCAAATATCTATTTCCATTCCTTTCAGAACTAATCAAATACATTTTATGCATTCAACATACTTGATACAATATTTCAACAGAAAAAGAACATCTTTCCTCATATAGTACATTTAGAGAATCAAGTTATAATTCATCATAAAACCAAATTAAACAATCTGAACATCCTATTAGATCTGCGTGCTTTTACCACTTACGGAAACCATCTGCAAAATTGTCAACATGGGTCAGTTCGATGAACTGAGCATGATAAGCACTAACTCTTAAAACAATTGCAATCCACCAACTATTTTCATTAAACAACCTGTTTAAATGAGATCATTTCACCAAACAAGTAAACATATTTCAGACTATACTTTTGTAATACAAACATGACTATAAACGCGTAACTCATATTATCGTTATTGAATAGTCATAAATACTTTTCAAATATTTCATCAAAATATTAGAAATCAAGGAGGACGAAAGTATTCCAAACAACTTTCCATCCAAATTCCAAGGACAACAAACATTAGAAAGATCATTACATTCAACATAGTAAAATGAATATCTTAACAAATCATGATTCCATCTAGATGTTAAAAAGCAGTTCCAATGGTTAGTTAAAAATATAACAACATATACTTTATAACGAAGAGAAAGAAAATGAGTCATTCTGTTTCCCTTCCAACAAGCTCATGATTGTATCTGGTCCCCTCGAAAGCAAAGCATTCACCTTATACGCATACGAATAAGTCAGACGAGCCACAAGAAGAACCACAATTTTGTTAAAGTTTAAATTATAACAAACTCCTGTAGCTTACTAGCAGTACAGTAGCTCTCACGCCAAAACAGTGATGAATATCTACCAAACAGACTCCACATGACCTTCCATACAAAGCGACAAACAAGAAGATATTCAATGCCATCGCTGTCGAGGTGCAGTTGACAACTCCTTAGTTCAGTCAAGCTCAAGACTAGATATCCATGCAACAGAAGACGTAATCATGCTCAAACACGACAACAATCCCTCTCAGCAACATACAGCTCATTCTAATCCCTACTAAACACTGTAAGGTTTTAGATCCAAGGTCGAAATCAAAAGAACTTCCCTTTTATCGCAGTCAACAAGAGACTCATTAACATTAAAGCAAATGATGTTTCCCTATGACTATGCAGAGATATTCATATGAAATCCACGCAACATGCACAGCCTCATTTAACTGGAATTATTCAGAAAGGAAACATAACATACCGTATTCACATCTGAACTCATTCAGAGGTTGAAAAGTATGGTATTCACGACCCACTTTTACAGAGGCCAAGATACATGATATCTATCTATACATTAAGGAATCCAACAGAGCCAAAAACAATAAGTGTTCATAATCAGGCTTATATAGAAGCAGAAACACTGGTTACCTATCAAGGATTTCAACTGAATCGAACAACAGTATTCACGATAAAGCTTCTACAGAAGCCGATATACAAGATAAATATAAGTTAAGGATTCCAACCGTGCCAACAATGGTAAATATTCAAAATCAGGCTTATACAGAAGCTAAATACTGATTTCGTAACAAGGAATCCAACTGAGCCTCTACAACAATATTCGCTCAAGCTTACACAGATAGGAAATGTAAAAAGTACACCAAATGAGTCTGTACCAAAAATTCATTGCTAAACGAAGGTATTCATTACAAGATAATGAAGTCGTATTACAAGTTACCCTCAGGACTCGAAATAGAATCAAGCTACCAGTATTCACATACATGGCTTCTACAGTAGTCCATAATATACGAACCATTCCATGGACTCCACAGAGTTATTTTGTATATAAATAAATATATTGCAAACTATCAATGGGTTGAATCCCATAATCACAACACAAGGGGGAAACAACTTCTACTAGGTCGCATTGAAATACTGTAAACACAGCAAGTTATCCATTCACAAATAACTTTAAGTATCATAGCGAAACCCAACAAGATTCAGTAACCACCACCTATAATAACCATGACAGAACTTACAAAGAAGTCGAATTATACTGAACATTCAAACAAAAGTCCAACAGTATCCTTTCCGACAAGTATCAACAACAAGTATCAACTGTAGCCTGAACCCAACAAGGAAACAATTCATGGGCTCCCAAAGAGTAGGTTTAGTATACTTTCTTGCATGCATTTCACAAACTTTAGCCGGAATGCAAAACACAACGAAATAGTGCAACAGTTCGAAACACAATGCACACCCGTCAAGGGTTAAATTGAAAAATCAAACCAGTAAGAAGATACAGTAACAAAATCACACAAAGCTACCATAAAAACCATCTGAACCCAAAATCATCTGAACAGAGTTGTTCTAATGAAATCATTTGAAAGAAAGCAAGATTTTTAAAGGTTAGGGCCTAACATGCCTGGTTATTTGCTTAAAAATCCGAAGAAGACCACTGAAAGAGCTCGAGCCTTCTCCTCTTTTTCCAAGTTAGATTCACCAACAAAAATTTGTTATTTCCATGACTTATAAATTTTCCTTGCCAGAGAAAAGAGTGAGTTACACTCATATTTTCCATACAACTCCTAGTAGACTGGTGCGAAGAACCAGTGATCAGACAAAGGGAAAACCGGAGCGCATGAAAAACCAAACAAACTACTAGTTTTCCATTTTGCATGTCTTCCCGTGAAACCCGAGCTCGAAGACCGAGTTCATTAATTGCATTTACTCCAAATCTCCCGCTCAATTTCCATTGCCACCGACCGCCATAGTTGGCAATGGATAAAAATAGTTCGAAGACCATTTCTAACTTTGGCGACTTGCCACGTCGGCTCTTGCTAGCCGTTTAAACTTCTACCAAATTACCTGTCCTTCATACTTATCCATCCATTTAATGCCATAGAAACTGCCGCCCATGGCTCGCACCCTTCCATAGGTCCCCTTTCTTCCTTATTCATTAGTTAGGTTAGTAACATAGGTTAGGATTTAAGATGCGACTTAGTCTAACCTCCATAGCACAAAGTTACTAACTTAGAACATTTAGCTTATAGCTTAGGCCTAGGTTAGATTAACACTAATCTAACCCATAGATCATAGTTTAGTTTTAGGTTACTAACCTTAATAAATCCAGTTTAGGTCTAACATTTCAAATGCTCAGAAAAAGAACCTACAACATACATTCACGAACAGGATTCACTCCTGCACTGCCAATAGGCTAGTGAAATAAATGTATCTGAATTATTACCTGGTCCACGATCAAGACCTTCCTGATATTACGATATCGGGAACCAATTCATTTAACACGATCAGCCTGAGTTAGACTCCGGAATAGCTTATTCAATGCATTCAGACCTTGCAACCTGCATAAGGTCTATAATTTTAGTTCATCCCGAATAAACTTAAAGCATCACTTGGATCAATGCCACTGATCCAAGGCTGGGTCTTATAGATGGATAAATCCACAATTCATTCCGAGATCAGATTAAACTCAGGTGTAAAATGAAAGAAATAAAAGAGTCCAATCATATTCTGACTCAGTCAAAGATCTGCAATTTCAAAGAAGATACAGTCCATATCAAGCATGACTTCTCAATCAAAGGAACACATCCTTTTACAAAAGAAATCACATATCAACACTTGTATGCTCGGGGGTGTTCCACACAAACTCATCACAGATAACGGTAAGTCTTTCAAGAACGTTGATTTGCAGAACCTTTGCGACACTTTCAATATCAAACTCAGCTTTTCTTCTCCATACTATCCTCAAGCTAATGGCCAGGTCAAAGCTTCCAATAAAACTTTGCGTAATATCCTCGCAAAGGTAACTAGTCAAGCTGGTAGGGATTGGCATTTACATATCCCTTTTTCTCTCTAGGCTTATCGGACTAGCATTCGTACTCCTACTGGTGCTACTCCCTTCTCTCTCGTCTATGGGTCTAAGGCTGTTCTTCCTTTGGAAGTCCAAATCCCATCTCTCTGTGTTTCTCTCAGAGAATTTGTCTCTGATGAGGGCTATCGTCAAAATCATCTAGCACAACTTGAATTATTAGATGAGCAGCGTCTCAACACTCTTGAACATCATCAAGTCTATCTTGAGCATGTCAAACATGCTTATAATAAGTACTTGCAGCACCATGACTTCAAAATTGGTGATCTTTTTCTTAAAGAAAACCAAAATGTCACTACACTCGAAAGGAGTCAGCGTGGTAAGTTTGCTCCCAACTGGATGGGTCCGTACGTTATCACTCATAAATATGGGTCTGGGGCTTATCATCTATCTTCCATGGATGGTATACATGAAGTGGAACCTCTTAATGCCTTGCATCTACGGCCCTTCTACTATTAAAATCTATCTTTTACAAACTTAGTCACAAGACAGATCTTTCATCCATCTAAACCAGTCATATACTTTCATGGTGATTCGAAACTATGTGGTTCTCCGCCTATTGTCTTTTTTACCTTAAATATGAGTATCGTGGCTCTACTCATAGCATTTTTCTTATGGATATGTTTCTCCTCATGGTAGGAATACCTTAATCACCACTTCATTTTTTCCCAAGTGCTTATCTTAATCAGATCTACTCGGGGCATGAGTGCGTGCTCTTTATACATTTTCTTCCCCTCTATCTGATCTATCTAGGTCTAAACTCAGCTTCTTCCAAAAAGTGTTTCAAAAAAAAATATGCTATCCAAAAAAGATAGATTGATCCCTTGAAGGACAACTATCCATACATTATCAAATGAATCAAAAGATATAAACCATGCCCTCGAAGGATGGCTATCATTAAAATTCAAAATACAAACCACTCCCTTGAAGGACGATTGTTTCTCAAAAGAATTCTCAAGGCTTATTGCATTGATCAGCCTTTCAGTCAGTTTATACACTTTTTAGCATCACTGAAAGACTTCCTATATTGATCAGTCTTTCCATATCTAGCAAACTTCCCACATTGATCAGTTTTCTTTTCTGCCAAAAATCATGAAGCTGAGATATAAGACCTTTTGTCGATCATATGGAGAATACTATTTTCCCAGTAGGAACATGTATTCTGTCCCTTGTAAATTTTGACAAGATGCCTACTTACTGCTCATTCTGTTTCCCTCCTAAATCTGGTTTGCGGCTAGTTAGTGTCAAGTTTATTTTAACCTCATATAGGGCCTTGTATGCATGATCTTTTGGTTTCCTATCCAGATTCTATTTATGGTCGGTTAGGAGCCCAACTTATCATTTTTCTTCTTATCTGGGTGTATTTCCTTTATTTCTAATCAAGGTCATTTTCATTACATCCTTGGCTCTCACAGAGAGTATTTCCATTTATTTCATCTAGTTAAATTAACATTTAACATGTTAATTTAATCAAACTCTATCATTTATCTAATTTCATCTGATCTACTTTGTCCAAAACACATCTCATCGCCTCTATTATAAACACATGTGGGTCTATCTATCTATTTTCATCAAAATTTAATTAAAATCTCAAAAATATCAAATCCATTCCAACTATCAACTCCCACCTATCCATCACATCATCTAAACACTTGTCCATCCAAGTAACATTACATCTATCTATATCTATTTTCTCATCCAAATTAAATCCACATATCAATCACATCAAATCACATCTATGTCTATCCCATCACATCTATGTCTATCCCATCACATCTATTCATCATCTATCGGTCTATGTCTATATCCATCATAATTACGCTACATCTATCCATGTATATCAAAATTAAAAGCATGAGAACAATTATATGACAAAGGAAATGAGAATAATTATATGACAATTGCCAACACATATAAATATTGCTTCTCCACGTCGTTTACTTCCATCTCCTAATCTTCTTGCCATGGTGTTGATGCTTGGCTTATCTATCTGGTCATCATCCTTCCCTGAGTGTTACCTTTTGGCACATACTTTTTCGATATTATCATCCATTTTGAGTTTGTTCCCTTTGCATGGGGCACTCGCACTTTTTTGGCAGCTTAGAGTTAACGGGTCTGTAGGCACTAACGTCGTCTACTTTGCAGACCGTCTGGTTGTCCCTACCAATGTGTCTCTCTTTAGATGCTGACTATTTTGCAGCCCTCCTTACACTCATGGGTCTGTAGGTACTAACGTCGTCTCATGAGGAGACCGTCTAGTCTGCCCTACCAATGTGAGTTCCTTAGGTTGCTGCCTCTTTATTTATTCTTGTGTGTCATTAATGATCCGGTCTACTCCAGACATCTAGCTGGGGCTTCTGCGTTTTCATCTACCTTTTTCAAACTTGGGATCATTTGTTCTATCACCCATCCCATCCCTAGTTTGAGGGGGATCACATCATCACTTTTTCTTCCTTTCTTCCACCTCCTTGTTTTTGTCTCACAACCTTGCTTATTACAAGTTACTTGACAAAAAGGGGGAAAATGTAGACACCTAAAATTGGTTATCCAATTTAGTGTCCCTCGTGCGCATTTTCTCTCTCAGGTAACCTGGGGCACATTTATATCACCACTATCCCCTTGGGGTATTATTCAATTTGTGATTTAAACACCTATCCTAAGTTTAATTCACCCCATTATGTTTTACCCATGAGTAATTAAATATTAACTATTTAATTACACCTTTTTACATGTATCCTAACCACTTATCTACCCCATATCTATTCTATCCATATATCCCCCCTATTTCTCCTCCTCCCAAACCAAGCAGTGGGATATTTCCCATATTTGAGGTGGAGGGATCACTCTTATCTTTCCAGAAATCACTCCTTTTGGCCATTTCGGGAGTCTATTCCATGATCGGGCGCCAACGGTACTCGGTCGACGCCGATTTAATATCGGTCGGCGCCGATTACAAATAGAAGCCCAGAACTCAGTTCTCGTTAGACACAGATTGTAAGAGAGAGAATTAGATAGAGAGAACGAGATAGTTTTGAGCATCAAGTTTGAACATTATCTATTGAGTGAGAGTGAATCTTGTCCAAATCAATCCCTGAGAGGAGCACCGTTACTCTGCTCTTACCACATCAACATCGCACATCTCCATTGATTTTCTGGTGACTCTGTTCTTGCATCCAGCATAGGTGGAGCCTTGCCAGTATCTCTCTCGGCTTCTGCAGATCCAGCGGACGTTGACGATCTTGCCTTCGTTTTCTGATTCCCAAACCTTCTCACACTTTGTCTTGGATCGATGTCGATCTATATCAATCAACACCGATCTAAACCAGTCGACGCCAATTCTACATAATTGACGCCGATCATCCTGTAGATAGGTAAAAGGACACAGGTAACACAAATCCAACTTTGTTTTCTGGTTCCTGTTTTATGTTGCTTTTTGTCTATTGTTTAGATTCTATTTATTACTTTGATCGAAAATCTAGTCTGTACGTAAATCTTTTATCATGTATGCTTCTTTACTTAATTGAAAATGTGGAATGACATTCGCCAAGGGAGCTTATCGCTTCCCGGACCCACTTTTAGGCAATCCACCTAAATATCTTTTAACGTGGTCTTTTTCTGTCAAGCATCGGTGTCTCGCAGGTTACTTGGATCTACTATGCAGAATTTCTCGTGTGCACCCGTCTTATCTACATCGGCTTCCTTATCCGTCTACATCTTCGGATCTTGTCCATCAGGTATCAATTTCATTTGAGTTTTTCAAGGTTTTTGTGTTTAGTTTGGTACATTAACTTGGACAGGTAACAAGTGCGAAATTCTTGATCAACATTTATATCTAAAGCTTAATTTTCTTGATGCCAAACGGAATCTGATCCAGGAATGTTTTATCCTATTTGAACTCTATTACTGATTAGTCCTATCTTGGGGACCTAGACTAGAATCAGTAAGGTTATTAGTTTTAACCTAAACTATAACCTAATGTTGCAAGGTTAGTTAATCTAACCTAGTCCTAAAACTATGAGCTTAATACTCCTAAGGGTTAACTAAACCTATCACTATGGAGGGTGACTAATGTTATATCCTATGGCAATAAGACTAAGTCTACCTATGATCTAACCTAAGTCACTAACCTATCCTAAACTAATGCTATGAAGGGGGACCTAAGGAGGGTCGTGAGTCATGGGCGGTGGTTTCCATGGCATTTAAGAAAGGATAAGGATGAAGGAAAGGGAGTGCTTCAGGTTTAGCGGAGGGCAAAAAGTCTTACGTGGCAAAAGTATCTCTAAGAATGGGAATGTTTGTTTATTTTTTTGGCATTCACCAACTTTGGCAGTCGGTGGCAATGGAAAATAGGTGGGAGAATAAAAATAAATGCAATTAATGTGCATAGGGCCTCGAGCGTGGATTGCTTGGGAAGGCATGCAAGTGGAATTTTGCTTGGTTGTTTTGTTTTTCATGCATTCCATTTTTCACTCTGCATGAGCACTGGTTCTTCAAACCAGCCGTCTACTCTTCGTTGCATGGCAATTTTGAGAGTTTCAAACTTACTTCTCTGTCAGGGGAAGTATATAAGGCATGGAGGTAACAATATTTTGTTGTTTAATCTTTCATGGAAGAAGAAGAGAAGGTGCGAGCACATTCAGAGGTCTTCTTCAAATTTTTAGCGACACTATCAGGCATGATAGGCCCTAACTGTTAAAAATATTGCTTTCCTTTAAATGTTTTCATTAGAACAACTCTGTTCTGATGATATATGCATATTTTGACTTGGCTGGTAACAATGATTTGGGTTTTATGTTGATTTGGGGTTCTGGGTTGTATTTGGATCCTAGATGAAACCTGTTTCGTTATTCTTGTTTCCATGCTGTGAATCCATTATGGAGTTTTTCTTTCTGTTTGGAAATGTTGTAAGTTTTCTTTATCTGTCGAAGGTATTTGATTAGAAACTGCCTCCATGAAAGAATGCTTGCATAGTGATAACGTGTTTGAAAACACCACTGTAATTATTTGCTGCTTGAATATGATTGGATTAAATGATTGTTTGCTTCATCGTATGGACTCTAACTATTACTGGTCCATGTTTAGGAAAGTAGGTAATTGAATTTGTGGTTGGAATGTTAGATTAATCAGTGAAACTTGACTATTTTAGTCACGTGAGTTGGAAAGGTTGTTTGAAATCTAAGCCTGTACTTTTTACTTTAAAAGGGTATGAATGTTCTTATGAATACAGAGTTTTGTGAGCAAGGAAGTATTTGGTTAAACTGTTGTTTTTGTGATTTTACATGGATATTAGGAAGAGAAAACGTATTTGGATAAACTCTGTATCTCCTGGAAAATTCACGGATTAATCTTGGATCTGCCTTAATGGAAATTATGTTTAATGTGTGGTTGAGATATGACAGTGTTTTACCCTGAGGTGACTGTGGAATCTATTTCTTAGGGCTGCATTTCACAATGGGAATTCTACTTTGAAAGAAAAACAACGACTTCAACGTTGATAAGCTTATTTACGTTCAGCTAATGCTTTTCCTTTTGTAGTTGAAATTTGGGTTGAAATGATCCATATGCAACTGAATGATTTATTTATTTTGTATAGTTAAAGCATTGATAACTACTATGGTATGAGTAGGATGGCTTTTGAGGCATTGCTTGAATCTGTATTTAGAATTCTATTATTGACTTTGTACATGCATTTTTGGTTTGGTATCTTGAAATGATATAACAACCTAACAGTGCAATGGTTGAAATAATTTAGTTTTGATCCATTGGTAATAAATAGGTAATGGGAAGGTTATCCTAACTCTTAGACCCAAATGGTTCGAGTAATGAAGGAAATGTAGATTGTTTACTTTAGAGCAGGATTGTGGTCTGAGATTAGATCGTTTATAACGTTTTATGTAAAGGAAATGTTATTGGCTTTTGTTTAATGTATAGTTGTAAGATCGTAGTGATCTATTGGCAAATCTGAAGGTGGCTCTATTTGATCTGAGCTTTTGGTTAAATGTAAGTATTTTTTACTTGCCTTCTTCTTACCTAATTGGACGAGAGAATGTACATTACTACTTGGATGTTAGTATAGTTCTGAACTTGATTAAAATAAAGTTCTGATTTTCTCTGCTCCTTCCTCTAAGTTATGAAGGAAAGAAATTATAGGATTTCGAAATATGAAGGTATTCACACTCACTCTCTCTTGAAATTATAGTGTTCTCTTCTTTAGAATTCCTATAAGGAACTCTACTATCTAGTTATGAGATGAAAAGACTATTAAGAATAAGAGGGAAGAAATTGTAAGTGGTGAGATCTTAACTTAGAAGACTCCTTTCATTTACTGGCAGTACCATTGTCTTGAATTTAAACTCAGTTTGTTATCTCTTGTATAAAGGTAGCCCTGTAGTTAGAATTTTGCATACTTATCAATGATTGAAAATTGGTATAATAGAGTTAATGGTAGTTTGCTGGGTGATCTTGCACGAGACAGTAATCTCTTCTTGCTCAAATTGCTTTTATACGAACCTGTTGGAAGCACACCTTAAAAAGGTTTTATTCTTTTAATTGGAGTGAAATAAACATGATTGACACTGTTCTCATCTTTTCTTATGATTAGGTACATATGATACAGAATGTCCTTTCTTCTTTTCTTGTATTAAACAAATCATCTGAAATAGACTAAGTTGAAATTATGTCTGTGATTTGAGTTACGATATAAAGTCATTGGAAAAAGGAAAACTAGTGTGAATCATGATTTTGGATTTGATGAAATTGATGCCATTTAAACAAGATTGTTTAATGAATACAATTGGTGGAATGCAATCTTTTTAAGGATTAGTGCTTATCATGATCAGTTCACTGAACTGACTCGTCCTAGCAATTTTTGCAAATGGTTATCTTAAAGTGGTAAAGGCGGGCGGATCGATATGATGCAATGACCTTTTAATCTAGTTTTTATGAAGAATTCGACATGATTTTCTAATTGTACTATAGAAGAAAGTTAATCCTTCTTTGAAGACTATTGTATTAAAATATCTTTGAAGTGCATATGTTATAATTGTATAGGTTTGGGGATAAATGAAATGGGGACATATTACTTATTTGGTTTGTGTTATTTAGTTGTTGGAATGATCTTCCTATTCTTGGTATGAATGAGTGTGCATTCTTATTATTCTATGATGGGGAGTGCGGATGGATTTTCCTAAGTAAGATTTATTTAATTATGTGGATGAATACTACATATTTCTGGTTAGTAATTCTTATATCATATGATTATGGTTAAATTGGAAATCAGACCATTGCATGATTAGGGAAAGTTGAGAGTGAACTATGCCCTAAAATGTAGCTATAAATGGAAGAAAATCCTAATACTCTCTTAATTTTCTAATTCAAAAGCAATATATATTGATGGTTATAAATCACCATGACTTAATGGTATTAAGTCCGTTATGTTTCAGTCTCTAAGGTTGTTACATACCCTTTCTGGATTAGTTATTTTCCTAATGGGGAAAAACTTAAGGGCTATTGCCCTATTTGTGGATCTACAAGGTTGTTAGGTACCAACCGACAAATTGAAACAATTTTAAATCTATTAAAACCCTTTTGTGAAAATGAACCTAACTACGAAGGTAACTCAAGGAGTGTGGGACTCGGGGTTAGGAAGCTACCCAATTAGGAGGGCCTATAATCTAAATATATAACTCATCATAAGTAAATTTTTTGGAGGTATGTACATCTTTAGAGGTTGTTCTATAGATGTTGACACATGTCAACTGTAGGGTTGTACCTTCAAGAAGATTAGGATCTTCTCGAGGATACAACAATGCAGATAACATATGGCAACACCCTTCTACATTGATCGTTAAGATTTACACCGAAACTTGATCAAGATTTCCCTCGGGACTGGTTAGGATCATAGACATGTTATGAGGCAGCCCCTTGAGACTCAGGGTACCTTGACACACGGGGTTAACATCGGTTGACCCAGTATGTCAGCTTACCCCTAGTCTTCAAGGGCATCCTTATAACGTGAATTATGATATTAACCCAATCCAGAGTGAAAACTTGGGGCAAGGGGACTGACAGAGGTCAGTATAAGACGTTCTATATAACATTAGAGTGGGGTGAAGGATGTATTCTAGATTGATGAGTATGCCATCAAGGAATAAGTAATATGAATAGTATGTTTCAAACCTTTGGCCAAAGTATCGCAAGCTGTTGATTACATTTTCCTATGTCACCTAGTCTAAGGATCATGATGCCGATGAATAATGGTAACAATTGTTCAGATAGGTTCCTTGGACAGAGCACTCAAAATCCCGAGAATAGGGAAGAGAACCATGAGAATGAAAGTGCTCAGTTGAAAACTTCAATCTCAAAGTTACGCATGAATAGATTGGTAGTTCACCGAGTCATGGAATGAATCGATCGGTAGTTCACCGAGTCATGGAATGAATAGATCGGTGGTATACCGAGTCATTACAGCTGCATATGGTTATCTATTATAAGAATGATTGTTATGATATGTGTGTTCTAAATTATGTATTTAGAACAAGAGAACATTAATCAAAAAAATATTTCTTGTTCTAAGGTATTAAATTGAGGATGTTACTGAGACAAACCATCACATATCAAATCACGAGACATGCCCTCTCTCGGGAATCAATCCTCTAACTTCAATTTTCCAGATGAATCCATCACTACCCTCTCTTTGGATGATATCGGTTATTAGATGACCTTATTCTTTGATGGTTCCAAATGTTAGCATAGGGGTGGTGTCGGAGTTATCCTCATTTCTCTTGATGGTGAGCCTATGCCATTATCTTTCAAATTATATTTTTATTTTACTAACAATATTGCCGAATATGAAGCACTCATGTTAGGCCTTCAAACCAACATATCCTTAGACGTTAAATCAATTAATATCTTTGGTAATTCCCAACTAGTTGTAAACCAAGTTAATGGTATATACCAATGTCGTAATGAGATACTTCAAAATTATAAGCATCATGTTGACATACTTTTGACTACCTTTGACCATTTTTAACTTCAAACCACCCCACGTTCCACTAATAAATTTGTGGACACCATGGCTTGTCTTGCTTCTCAAATCCCACTTCACCCTCCAACTCAAAAATATTTGTCACCATACAAAGGTTGTAATCACCTTCTTATCTATTTTGAGATGTCAACCTTTTCAAAACCATTGAAAATAATCCATGTGACATTTTGTATAAGTAGTTTTTTTACTACCTTTTCCTTTCCATATTAATTCCAGGACCTTACTCATGATGGGCAATGAGCCTTTCTAGAAAGTGTCTCTCACTATGTCATCATGGGTGGTATTCTTTATAAACGTAATAACATGTATTCCTCCTTACCTTTTTTACCTTATATGTTTTATAGTATCCTCTTACAATGCCTCACAAGTTCTAAAATTCCCTAGACCATCAAGTAAGTTCACGATGGGATTTATGGGGTCACTTCGGTGGTTTAGTTGTCACTAAACACATTCTACACAGGATATTATTGGCTAACCCTAAACCATGATTATTGTGACTATGTCAAGTGTTGTGTGAAGTGTTAGCAACATGCTAATCTTCATCACACCCCTATTCACACCTTACAGGTTGTACGAGACCTTTAGCCTTTCTCTCAATGGGGTTTGGATATTTTCAAGGAGATCAATCCCCATTCTTCCCAACATCATCAATGGATTATTACCACTACTGAATACTATACTAAATGGGTGGAAGTCATACCTCTTATTTCTAAGAAAGATGAGAAAATATTTGAATTCATCAACCATCACATCATTTGTCACTTTGGTGTTCCTCATTGCCTCATCACTGATAATGGAAAATAATTCAAAAACAAAACCCTATGGAAATTTTTTAATGCCTTCATCATTCAAATTAATTTTTCTTCACCTTATTATCCTCAAACAAATGTCCAAGTGGAATCAACCAAAAAAATCCTAAATAAAATTCTTATGAAATTGGTTGGTGATCTTTGGAAAGGATTAGCGTACGCACATTCCTTTTGTCTTATGGGATTATCATACTAGTATTCATACCTCAAATGCTACCACACCTTTCTCTCTCGGTCTACGGTATAGAGTATTTCTTGCGTCATGAATTCCAGATTCCATCTCTTCATTTATCACTCAAAGATATGCTCAACGATGATGATTTTCACCAGGACCGTTTGGCACAACTCGCGTTATTAGAAAAACCTCATCTCAATGCTCTTGACCACCTCCGCATCTACCAAAAAATATCAAACATATCTATGATAAACGGGTCCATGAATGAACCTTTCGTGTCAAAGACCTCATCCGAAGGAAAATCAACATGTAAAAAAGAGGAGAAAAGTAAATGGGGAAAATTTTCTCTTAATTTGTTGGACCCTATATCATTACTCATACCTATGGATCAAGTGCTTATCATTTATATTCACTCATAGGTAAAACCAAACTGAGCCCCTCGATGTCTTGCATATTTAACCATTCTATTATTGAATCAAGTTCTATATCACCTTCTATCTATTAAACACTTGTCCCTTAAGCACCATTCACCTTCCATTTTCCTCTTTGAAGGATCCCCAACTAAACAAAAATCATGTGATTACTTGTCACCTTTCAACCTTATCTTCAATATGAGTACCATGACCCTACTCATGGCATAACTCTCATGGATACTTTTTATATTTTTAAAGATGGAATATCATGGTCATTCATCACTTAAAACCTTTCTTTCATAGCTAACCTTTGTGTACTATGGTTTTGTATTCATAACATGAAGTCTATACTTTTCTATAGTCTTGTCCATGATCTAAAAGTTCATAAAAATAATTCAAAAGTAATATCTTTGAATTTTCAAAGTCAAAATCTTTGATTCAAACTTAGAGAAAAAGATGACTCCCTTAAAAGGACATATAATCTTTCTATCTTGCTTCTATAAATAGACTTCTCCTTGAAGGAAAACGATACAAATCTATCCATATTGTGCATATTCTATCACAAAAAGAAGACTATTCTGTAAAATTAAATAAAAATATTTTGAAGCCTCCCACATCGATCAGATTCATGAAGACCTCAAGGAGATATTCTATTCGTCCCACATAGATTTCCCACATCAATCATTCTATAAAATAAAAGTTAAAAAAAAGATGACTTTTTTGCCATGGACTTGCCTATTTTTTTCTTAGGTCTCTTGCCAAAGAGGCATGTTGTCTCACACCAAGTTATGTTAAATCATCCTCTTTCACTTCATGACCTTTCCTCTCTAACCTTCCACCTACTTAAGGGATGTGTTGTAAATGTGAAATTTCATGATTATATGACCTTATTCACCCTTAGAACAGTTAATCATGCACCATTTTTAGGGTCTTCCATTTATAAGCCAATCTTTGGTATGATAGACTCATCAGGGTTCTTATCAATTAGGTAAAACTTTTGTCTCCTCTAACCGTTCACCCCTTTTCTTACTTCTTGATCCTCCTTCATAGGACAAGACCTTGAAACCTACATTTTAGGAATTCCTTTTCCATGAAAAATCACCCATATCTATTCACCATAGACAACAACCATGCCTAAGCGACCTAAACTCAATCATACCTAAAACCTACTAACCCATCCCTCTACCTCATTTTATTCTTCCCTGGATTATGGGAGAGTTACATTAGCATGAGGCCCCTTTTCGCCAAAGCTATGTAGGTAGCACTCGAGGGCATGGGGCCCTTAAAGGTTAGCTCAGCCACTCTTTCCCCTAACAAAAACTTCCCCCTTTATACTCACATTCTACCTTAATGAGTTTTCCATTTTACACAAAATTGGGAAATTAAAAAAATAATAATAACATACATACCTACCATTTTATCACATCATCATGTCATACATCAATCATTTCACATTTCCATGATATCAAATACTTGGAAATTTACACTAAAACATACATATACATCATCATTTTTTTCCATACTTCCAATAATGTGGAAATTAAATCAAACGCAAAATAAAAACACAAAAAAATAATGCCTAACTCACCTATAATCCACCATGCCTATACCTAGCTCCATCATTCCTAACTCACCTAGACTCCCCCATGCCTATACCTAATGCCATCATTCCTAACTCACCTAGACTCCATCATGCCTACATGACCTCAACTCAATCATGCCTAATTCACCTAGTTTCCATCAATACACAATAACAATGGAATTTAAAATGAGTACATCATCCATCCAGTAAACATCATAAACTATATAAATGGGAGAGTATGTGTATCAATACATATATACACAAATACAAATACATACCATTATCTCAAAAAATATCATATACAATCTCACGTATTCGGCACATAGGTCGGTATATATATCAAAAATCACAATGATCATACAATGTCACATATAGTGACTAATCATCACCCCACCTGATATCCTCCTATCTAGTCTCACATGTCTCCTCCTCCCTACATGTTAGCCACCCGACAGCATCTCTCCACCCTCCATGGGTCTCGGTCTAATCTCCTCCTCTCCCTCACTCGTGCCTAGCCTCCTAGAACTTGTAACATCTCCATGTGTGTGTTAAGGTTTTTCTTGATGATATTCATGGGTTGAGTCTACTTTGATATAGTTGATCATGTTAATCTATGCTTGGAATGCATTAGGCTAGGATTTAGTGCTTACATATTAAATCCCATAGATGAGTTCGTTTACCCTCTGGTTACAATACATTCTTGTGTAAGAAAGAACATTCTCACAAAGATCACATAAAGGAGGGGCTCGACACACCTGCACGCACCTTAGGTGAGCTCCAAACTAATCTGGATTATATGTTGGCACACTTGGGATTGGTTGTTGAAATAGGCGGTGATAATAGAGACTACACAATGTATTATTAATGATGGGGTTGACTTGATTCAAGATGTGGCCTCTAGTATGAGTTATGAGGTCCTTAATGACATGTTATGTTATAATGACTTGTCAATGAACTTTAAAACTCATGAAATATAAGTTTTCATTTATTCATTCCTCTATCTAGGTGGGAGCGTTATATCAAATGTCATTCATTGATGGATAAGGATCATAGTGAGGTGGTGGTCCATAAGTAGGTTGCAGTCTAGTTGGTATAGGGAAAGGTGGTCAGTTATGATAGGAATAAACTCCATTCTTCCATCCATGGGAAGAATTTTCTGAAACATGAAACCTACTACAAAAAACCTAAAATTTGGGTTCATTGTGCAGGCACTGCAGCACTGCGATGAGAGAAAATAAGTAGAAACAAAAGGTAGTGTATCCTTTATATTTTGGTCATGTTTGACCTCAACTTCAAGCTTATTCATGAGGTGTTGATGGGATCTACATTTAGAAACATCATTCCTCTTATCCTCATTCCATGCATAATATAGTTTGGTCATAAAATACTAAGGATCCATAAAGGAAAGAGGTAGGGAAAGGAGTCTCATAGGTTGTATAGGGCTAGTGAGAGTATATGAGGATGACACCGATGTAATGGGTAAAGATGGTACTAATGGAGTAATATATTTCTTATTCAACAAGTCATAGTAGATAGGATCATCACCCATGAGATCATTACCTTTGTAGTCAAAACAAGTGACCTGATCATCCACTTCTTTAAGGGGAAAATGGGTCATCTAGGTTGATGACAGGTATGTGGAGGTTTAGGCGATGGATCGATCGAGGCTCAAGCTTTGGTAGGGAAGAATTGATAAATGCAATTGATGATTCTTCCTATATAAGTATGACGTTCACATCGTGAGTGAAATTAGAGTGAAGTTTCTCTTGGTAACTCAATACTTCCATATCACGAATATGGTCATAGCTATCTCGGTAGGGAATGTATAAATCATAATTTTTTTCATAATCTGATGTGGTGGCATCTACCACAAAATAATTGATTATGGTATCTATTCGGACCATATTCTCTAGTGGGGATTGTGGTATACATTATATGACTGACTACGGAACCAAAGGATCCTTATTGTGAGAAAGAGGCCACAAGGAAGGAGGAAGATGAGATACAATAATCTTGGTAATATCAAAAGTATTGATTTTAAGCATGACCTCATCAAGATCATCATCATTCAAATCTAAGAGATTTGAGGTGTACGCCGACCAATTCGGGATGACCAACATTTTTGTGAAGAACATCTATATGATAGCTAAAATGTGTGTATTCATGGAAGGGAATAGGGAAACATTTTTCAGTTTTAGGAGCTTGTATGTCCATTTTTTTTTGGAGTGTATCATAGTGCAGGATTATAGTCACTTTGGATCTTATAAATATCCTCTTGGTGAGAAAACTTGACACACTCGACACATGGAATAATTGTGGCGCACATAAAATGATTCGAATGCCACCCAAGGATAATGTTATAACATAGAGAAAATATGGATAACATGACTTTGACATAAATGGTTCTAGGGGAAGTGATGGTAACCAAATTCACCCCATGTGAGATGTATATCAGTGATTATATCCTTGATAAATTGTTCGTGTAGATTTCAATTTATCTATAGAATAAACAATATCCTTAATGAAATATAATGAGGCCACACATGTGCCTATTCCTTTATCAATGAGAGTATTATTAACCATAGTGTGAAGAATTTGAACTGAAAGAAAAAGTGGTGGACTATCTCCATTTGAACAAGATCTCATCGGGGATCATAGAGGCTATGGGAAAAATAATGCAAGAGTGAGCATCCATAGTAAGTTTAGTATGAATGGAGAGTTCAACACATTGATTGAGGATTCTTTTCACCTATCCATACAATGTGGGATTCTATCCCAAAGAGGGGAAAAGGATTTTTCATATCAAGTAATGCTATCATGAGATACTCTGGTGGTGAGGAGACGTACACATGAGTTCTAAGAAGGGGAATTTGCCAAGAGGTGGGAAATTTCTTTAAGAGCATCCCACTCATCATGATTAGACTATGCATTAGGATGAGAATGTTGGGAGTCCTTAAAAACAAATCCATAAGAGGTAGGATTGATTGAGGAGAATTATGAAAAAAAATTCTCATTTCTTACACCATCGGCATTGCAAGTTTCATTTACATAGGGGTCGATGGTGTATCGTGACTAGAGAAACAAATCTAGACACCATTGGCCCTATACAATAATTTCCACAAGGGCTGATATCATCTAGAGGAGACAATTTTTCCTTGACATGCCTTGTTTTGACATACATAGGGATATATAACACTTTGTGAGTCCGAGGCTTGAATGCTACAGGATATTCAAGTTCTACATAAGCTATGAAATATTTTACATCATTAATTGAAACCTTATTTTTAGGAGGATAATCCATGTCAAATACATTAAATAAAGAATTTAATTTCTTCTTATAACTCTCAACAACATTATGATTAGGCATGGTATTAGAGAATATTTGTATATTCTCATTATCTTGGTTGATAGCTTCATGACAATCCTTTTGTTGAGATACATCATGGGCTTTGACCACTTCAGTCAAATGATTTTGAGTGATGGCATCATAGTCAAATTGGGGACCTAGGAAAAAATTGATGGTATTCATTCATAGTGCACAAAAATTTTCATGAGAATGAGCCCAATTATCATGCCACCAATAACTTACTTTCATCATGCCAATGAGGAACAGGTCGAGAAGGATCCAAGATCATGGCAAACAGCCTATGTAAGTGGCATTTCAACTCTTCATTACTCAATGGTTGATGATAGTTAGGATGAATCTTGTTGTTATTAGTTTTTTTATCAATTTTAAAAGAGTCATGTTTGAAGAAGCAACAAGAGGAAGAGTACCGAATACTATGTTTCCCATTTTGTTCTTGTTCTTATAATTCTAGAGGATTTGGAATTGTTTATTAGTTTACATTTTAGGAAGACATTTCTCAAACTCCCTCATGAGATAATATTTCCTTTTAGCTTTTTCAAAATATTCTTATAGGGAAGTGGGATAAAATGACCTCACCTTTTATTGAAGGCAAGGTTTAAGAGATTGTAAGAAAATATAGAAGTGGCTATCATTAGGCACATTATGTTCTTCTCATGTCGATATGGTCCTACAACACTTGATTAAAACTTGCGCTGATTAATTTTTAGATTGTTCTAAATTGATGAAAGCATTGATATTGTTCTCGGGTAGATAATGATATGGAAATTCATTTACCAAGGCTATCACTAAGAACTCTAGCTCAACTTTGTAATTAGGAGGTAAAATCGATACCAATCCAAAGCATCTCTAGTAAGGGTCTTAGCTAGGAATTTCGTTGTAGCATATGAATTGGTTACGATATACTCCTTGTAGAGGTTACCAAAGGCTTTGATATGAAGGGTGGGATCAGTAGACCTATCATAAGAGATAGAAGGAGAAACGCCACCAATATCCATGTTATCAATATAAGGTGCTAGAGGCTCTTGTTGGATTTATCTTATGACTTTGTTTTAGATATGGGTTTGGGTGATGGGAAACCCATTATGCCCATTTGGAAAAGGAGGGTGCATAGTTCCTAAGAGTTTGTTTTATGGTAATTGACTAGTTGAGCCATGTTATCTTACATTTGAATGAATTGAGTCACAATAGAAGAATATTGTTGGCCTATTCTATCATTAAGTTAGAGAATGATATTGGCATGGTTAGAATTAGGGGAATTCTCAAATGAACCTACTTGAGGACATTTCCCTTTTTCTTCCCTATTATCAATTTGTTCAGATACAAATTCAATAAGATGTTTACTAATAATTTATTCTAATTCATTTTAGTATTGGGAAAAGTGTGAGAGAAACTTGAATCTCGGAAGGATAATTAAAGGTATAATCATTTTTGGTTTCTTCTTCTTCATTAGGTGGTTCATTGTGGTGGGTAGAATTCTTATTTCTAGGTGCTCCTATAATACAATAGTCCATGCAAAAGGGGATCTCTAATTTAGGATGATATGTTTTAGGAATTCTCTACACAACAAAATCATAAGACCCCAATCCTAGATACAGAGACAATTGGTAGTGTAGTAAAATTTACACAGGGTCAATGGCATATTGAGTAAGATTTGGAAGAACATAAGGGATTGGTTTTGCAAATAGGTTTACACATGGGTCGATGGTGTTTGAAAATAAGTGTGTTGAAATAGACAAGAATTCCCCTTGGTGATGGTGTATCTGTATAGACTAGTTTTTATCTTTTTCTAATTTTTAGAGGTTTGATATGAGGTAAAGTTTGGAGATGGATTCTTTTAATGAGTTGTTCTCGATCGGGAGGTATGTACGATTCACATCGGGTTCACCAAAAATTTATGATGGGCCAAAAATTTCTCTCCGAATGGATTGCGATCCTAATTTTTGGTTCTAAAAGGGCATTGGGGAAATGGATAAGAGACACACATGAACTGACACATAGTGTATATATTTAAAAGGGGCTACAGTGAGTTCTAGGGTCACATATCCACAAGGTAGTAATCCCTACACTAGGTCAACCTAGGGTTTACAAGGCCTTGATCAGTTTCCTAGAATAATTTTAATCATTATGAAAAGTTTTGCTAAAATGTCCAAAACATTGTGATACAAAACCCACCTATTAATTGATTGCAAACAAATATTTTCTCTTATTTTGAATAATTTTCAACAAATCCTTTAAACTTATTTTATATTTCATTATTTGGGAAGGCATTCATATATTCCTCAAGGAATTAGTAACGAATCCTAGGTATTTCATCATACATGTCATTGGTGGTGTAAATATAATCTCCCCTTGCCTTCTATAATTTTTCATTGGTTCTTACAATATCCTTAATCAAAATTCAATGGCCTCATAAAATTCATATATCCTACCATTTTCTTAAATCACTTTCTCTTGTACCAAGTTATCATCATCTATCTTTTTATTTCATTGAGCCTCCAAATTGAGCTCCCGGTAATTGTTTTCCTCTTTAAACTCATCATTCATTCTCTTGATAGCCATCTTATCATTCTCAATGTCATTATGTAACCTTACTACCTCATCAATGATTCTATGTGCATCCATGAGAAACCTTTCAGTCCAGTCATTGACATCCCTTCCTTTTCACCCTAATTTTTAGTCAATGTGATGAATGATGCATCACAACATGTTTTAAGAGTGGTGTTCGAGTAGGATGAGGTATCTTGAATAACAAGATTGTCAATTTTATGCCTTCTCCTTCATATTTTTCTTCATGGCATTGGTCTTTTTAAGTTTTCCAAATAAATTTTCCAAGGCCACTTGTATACCTTGTTGCAATCCCTTCATAGTAGCTTTCCCTACATCAAATTTTTATTTGGTAATCGAAACTAATTATATCCTCCTCACTCTTATCTACAAAAAACATAGAAATATTATCAAACCTTTCCTTCGATTGATCAATAGTGATGTGAGAAAGTTTTTTTGGCTTTTTTTGTGTGGGAGGGGGTTGGATTTAACATGTTGAAGTTTAATAACTCTAATAGTAATAATTTTCTCTCTTCTTGGAGGTTTGGCTTACTATCAAAGATGGAACAAAAGAGGGAACTATTTTTTTATGTGAAGATGTATTCATGGGAGTAACGCCAAGAGAAGAAGTGAATGTAGAAACCAAGAGAGGAGGGGTTGACAAAATTTCCATGGAAAAGGGGAGGGGGAAATAATAGAGGAATGTGGAGGAAACTTTACAACATGGATGAAAGAGGAACATGGAGAAGGAAGGTTATTTGGTGGAGAACCCATAAAAATATTGATCCCTGAAGAAAGTGGGGAAGAGAGGAGAATACCTATTTCATGAGGGAAATAGGTGTGGAGTAAGTGGGAGGAGAGGGAAAAAAATGGAAGATGTGATGATTAGGGATGTGGCGATAGTAGAGGTTCGCACCAATGATAAATATGGAGGATTTGAAACATGAGGAGAAGAGGAGTGAGGAGGAGATGGAATGTGAGGAGAAGAATGATTTGGAGAAACATGGGGAGGAGAGGATTGAGGTGGATAAACATGGGGAGACAATGTTATGAGTAGAAAAACATGAGTGATTAGGGGAAAGGAGATGGGAAATGGTTATATGAATAGAGTACTAGTTGGAATATCTTAGCTTCCTTGGGGTGAAGGTGAATCCAAATTCACAATTGTGGTAGGAGTATAAGAGGTTACATCCTTTTCCCTTTACTAAAAAAATTGCACCTAATGAGATTCATTGGTGCCTTTGCTTTATCTTTAGGGTCTTGGGAGGATCACATTATTACTAAAGTTATCACATCAGGCTAACCTAAGATTTTACTATACATCTACTTGGGTGTGATTCCTAAGGTT
This sequence comes from Taxus wallichiana var. yunnanensis, assembly GCA_018340775.1. NCBI lineage: Eukaryota > Viridiplantae > Streptophyta > Pinopsida > Cupressales > Taxaceae > Taxus > Taxus wallichiana. The sequence continues at coordinate 583,172,907 of CM031239.1, read as the reverse complement.
ATAAGACAATTATTGGTTTGTTTGAGGATTGCAGATGCATACTCCTTGATGAAAACTCTTTCTTGGAGGACCAATTTATTAGAGGAAATCCTAAAGCATAAACCTTCATCTCATTATAGATGGGATCCAAAACATCACCATCATCGATTATACCTTCAAGGATGTCAAGAATGTTGTACTTTATCACCTCTTCCAAATTCAGTATGTTGTAGTCTTTTCTTCTAGAAACCACATCCCTATAGTCAATACAAATATCCTCAAGCTTGGGTAGATGCAAATGTAAATTTCCCTTATTTTTCATCACTCCTCTATAGTAAAACCGGATCCTCGAGTGGAAGGACTTTAGGGATAACCTATGCATTTTTGAAGTGGTGATTTTAGCCTTGAGAGAAGAGGATCATGTGAGACGAGGACCATGTGTAGTGGTTGATATAAATAGCAAAATTAATTCATGTTATTGGACTGAAAATATGGCTAAGTACAAGCCATGCATGGAGGTGGAAGGCGTGCATAGCAAGCCACACATGAACCGAGAGAAAAACACTAAGGCAGATTAACACGGATGCACGCTCAAAAGAATAGAACAATTACAAATATAAGTCAATGTTTAGAATTTTTATGTGCACAGGGATTAATAAATAATTATGCAAGGTCTGTGAATACACATAGAGGTTTTAGGAGTTATCTGAATTTCCAATGCAGGCTAAAAATAGGAAAAGAGGAGTTGGCATATCAATCAAGAAAAGTCTAGAAATAGACATAAAAATGATAAGGCACCAACTATGGGTAAAGCACATGCAAATATAGACAAGGATGATGTATGGATAGAGATAAATATAGGATAGAATAATGGATAAAGACGAGTTATTTATAGTGCAAGTTGAATATTAAAGTAGAGGTTTAAGGGCTTGTGACCTATATTTAGGATATCTATTGTTAGAATTAAATCATGTAAGTAGTGAAGGACAAGTTCCCACCCTATATAAATAGGTGTCTCACTCCTTTATAAGGAGGTGATATATAGTGCATAAGTGTAAGTTCATACTTTTAATCTTGTATGGATGTAATCAGTTGTGAGTATATGTAATGGATTGATTATGTTATGGATAACTTATTATGGATTGTGAGGACTAGAAGGACTAAAAATGAAATAAGGGGATTGTAGATTATGTTTTTATTATTTATTTTCATAAATGATTGATCAATTTTTGTATTGCATGTTATCTTTATTATATTACAATATTATATTTTCATGTGAGATAAATGGTGAAATACATAATAAAAATCCTAGTAACTAAAGAGGGATCTAATGGTTGTGTGTGATTCAGAGGGGAGTATTTAGACCTTTGTCTAAATGAAGTGATAACACACTCAACTAGATATTGGTGAATAAAATACTACATATTGGTTTTGTTTCCAATACCTATTTTTCATTCTACTCATCAATATGTGGCATGCATATGGTGTTCCAACATTGACTAGAGAATATTAAGTGTTGGGTACATGCCAACCAAGATGAATTTACTCAGAGATATAACATTGAATGAAGTTTTAATGCACACAAAAGGGTGAAAGATAATCTATATGATTCATTGTATGAGATGTTTTTCAGTTTCTTCCTAGTAGAGTTATATGAATGGTTAACAACTTATGTACGAGAATAGGGGTTTATAGCTGGGAAAGAAGCAAGTGTGGAGTAAATATAAGTATCAAGAACTCTCTGATTTATATGAAAAATATATGTGTGTTGTATACCATTGGTGGGAAGCACTATTGCAGAAATATACCTTAGAATATGTAATTTTAACATATTCATGCTTGGAGGAATTGGAGTTTCAGTTTTTATATGATCCAAGCAGATCCTACTTACGTGTGTTTCCATTAGCAACAAAAATATTAGTGATTGAGTTTGGGATGGAGAACTTACCTATGGTATGATAAAACCCCACTACATGTAGGGGGAAAAATAGTTCTAGGAAGGATGGCATTAGTTCAAGTGGAAGAAAGAGACAGAGAAGAGATATTGCATAGATATAATCATGCACGAGAGAGGCCAATTTAAGAGGTGCTAAGAATGAGAGGAATAAGGATAGGAAGATATGATGAGAACCCTTAAAAGGAGACAGACTAGAGGAAAATTTCCCTAATATATTATGAAAGTACAATAGAAGGACCCCTTCAACATATTATGAAATTGATTCTGAGGAAAGGATGAGAACCATTGGTGCACATCTAATCTAGCTTGTACTATAGCCCTTGTGTTTGGTGTTTTGAATTTATATTTTGCTTTAGAATGTCATCATAGTGATGGATAGAAATTAGGTAGCGAGGATCATCACATTTGGTTAGAGATATAGGTAGGCATGTTTTAGAATCAACGTAGGAGGTGTAGTAGATAAAGTTAGCACAAATGGAAATGCAAAGAATCCCATATTTGGGAAGACTTTGTTTGGGAGAAATCTAGTAGGTGTAACTTCAAGAAAAAGTAGTGGCTCTTGACCCATTGGAGTTACTCCTATAGGTGGAATACCAGGTCAAAGATTTGGTGTGTAATTCAGCACTACTATGAGGACGTAAGGTAGTACTTCTACAGGTCCCCAAGTTGTGGAAGGAGGTGGGGATGGTCAATTACTCCCTCAAATGGAGGAAATCCTAGTGGAGGATTGAGATCAAGATCTAGCCTCACTCCATGAAAAAGGACCACAAAAACCAACATAATAACCTCAAGCAACCACAAAAAAACACCTCAAATTTGTTTTCATATGTCCATTCATTTTCTAAGAAAAATCTAGGTATGAAAGATATAGTAGAGCATGTGCACAAGTGTGAACTTTTATGGAGGGCTAGTCAGTTTCAAACAACACTTGAGGGTTGTGCACATAGTTAGTATGTAAAATATGATCCACACAAGACATCATTGAACTATGATGCATTATGCACCACTTACTTGGTTGAATTCTACATACCTGAATTTGAGAAGTAGATTATTAGCAATCTAAAAGATAATAATGAGTTTTAAGACCTTGTTATCCAATATTTATTATGACATTCGTTAGAGTCATCATGTGTAATGTTTTTAGGAGGCTTACTAACACCTATCCGAAGGGAATTATCGCATAATACATTCAGCGACCCATGTGAGGCTTTAAAAGGATCACTACGAAGAAATTTTGGGAGCATAGACATGAGGGTAAGTGTTTAATCATTTTCTTTACGTTATTTAGAAAAAATAGATAAGGGTTACGAGGTTGATAAGGAATACATGTTTATGATGGTTGTTTGATGGTTGTTGCATGCATTCTAACTTTTCAATCCAATGTTGATTATGAGATATTCCATTTGGTGTGAGGAACTACTGAAATAGAAAATAAGACCACAAAAGAAGAGTTAAATAATATATGGCGTTGGGTGCCGCTAACGTGCTTTAGATCTAGGAAGTGTGATACTCCTAGATGGTTGTCAATCCACTATTTTAAAATTACTTAATGCGAGAAATAAAAAAATTCCTACTATAGATATGATTTAGGTATCTCATTCAAACACAATAAGAAAATCTAACATAATAGGCTAGGCTATAGTCGAGATCTAAAAGTTTAGTAGTTGTGAAGGCGTTGCCTTTGGTTAGGGTCAGGTTCTAGGTTGTTTGGGTCACTTGGTAGGAGGTAGCTTGGCTATGTTATGGGAAAAGGTGTAAAACAAAGAGACCGATGTCGATATAGTATAACCGGTGACAGGTTTAGGAGAGACTGATGATGGTCATGGGTAACTGGCATTTGTAAATTCAAGTGATAGTAGTTCAATAAAAACTGTTTTCAGAGTCTGGGTGAGGTTAGATAGAGATAAAGGAGGGGATGACAAGGTCTATGGGAATGTTGAGAACACTCAGAGAGGTGGAAGGGCAGGATAGATGATCTAATAAAAGGGTGGGTGAGGTTTGAGTTTGTCAAAAATGGACTATGAAGGAATGGAAATATTAATGGAAGAATGATAATAGAAATGATAACAACTCTATGGCCATAATAAGAAGGGAAGTGATCAATGATAAAAGCACTTACCAATGTTGTAGGTCCAATGGTTGGGTGGTGGTGATGATCGGTTGGTGGGATGGAGCTTGGTGCAATAGTGATGCTTCCCGGAATGTCACCGTGAGTGCAATGCTTCTGGATCTATCCTAGTGTTGGCTATGGATGTCTGTAGGTGCAAAAAGGCTCTGGTTCTTCTTGCATGTAGTTCTCTTCTCATCTCTCTGATCTCAAAATGTGCCAACCCAAAAACAAGGTTACTAAGGTGAATAAATGGTAGTAGCGGCGACGGTTTTGGGTTGGTAGCCTTAGTTTCGGGGTGACTGGCGTCGGTTAAGGTAGGATTCCCTAGGTTTACTAAAAATAACAAATCTTGGAAATCATTTCCGCTAGATCTATCTATTCTCCCAGATCAAAGTGGAAGTTTCCTTTTTCATGAGCGGGAATGTGGTTAGAGGGATAATAGGCATTGATTTTTAGGGTTGAACTAAGTCTTAGCTCATTAAGGTAAGTGGGACCAAGTCTTAGTTAGTTATGGAAACATGCCAAGAATAGGTCTAGGGTGAGGTGGCTAGGTGAGGTGTCTAGGTGAGGTGGAGGGGTGAGGTGGAAATTAGCTTGATTAAAATAATTAAGTAATGAATATTGTGAGGATGGGTATTAATTTAATTAATTTAATTAAATTAATATTAATGTTATTTGGAAGGGTCCATAGTTAGTTGAATATGTTTGATTTGGTTATTCAATGGGGGACAAGGGAGTGTCACCCAATTTTTGTGTCTACATTTTGCCTCTTTTTATTTCTTAGCTTATATTGGTAAGTGATTTGAACGAAGTAAGATGTGGTTACCCCATGTGTGGGTGAAGGTGATCCCCCTCAAACTAGGAATTGATGACGTGGAAGGCAAAATTAGTGAGTGGTTTGATAAAAAGTGGGTGTGATGAAGATGAGGGTGGGTAGATGGGGTAATGGGTCAAAGGTAGTGATGATCGAATGCACGCACACGTATAAATTGTGGCATGATATAAAATTAAAGAGCTTGCAAATTCTACATCGTCCAAGGTTGATAGGTTTATCCCAACAAGGTTGAATTGATTTCGTTATCCAAGGTATAGGACATGGTACGGAAGAAAAATGCAAGCCAGTGCGGGAATGTTTAGGTATGTTTTGGTACACCAAAGGGTGGTTCGGGATAAACAAAATGGAAATAGGCAAGGTAAGGTCATTAGGTAAAACAACACGGGTGACAACGTTGCAAGGTATGGCAAGAACATTGGTTCAAAGGTCACTAATAGTGTTCGGTTCGAGGCATATTGGTCACAAAGCATGGGTAAGGGCGAGGTATGGGTAAAAGAACAAGGCCCTAAACACAAATAAGGATAGGTGTAGGTAATGGAGGCTTGTAGGTAGGTTGCAATAAGGGTGGGTAAGGTCAAACGGTGGTGGGATTGGATAATTTGTAGGTAAAAATGGGTAAAAATGGGATATAAGTGAAATGGTAGATAATCAACGTTAGTTTAGGTATAACCGTCATCGGTTTAGTAGGGCACAATCTTAAAAAACTTTGGTCGAGTCGAGGTTGGGTTTATAAGATAAAAATTACGTATTTTATGGAATCATTATTGTCGTGTGTCTTCTAAGAAAATGACATAGCACTTTTGAATTTTACACCTATCATGGAGAAAAGGAAAAGGTAGCGTACCTAGCTGAGGTGGAGAGTACCGGTTGGTGAGAGGAGTTAGCTAGATGGGTCCACAAGATCGGTGTGGTTGATTTGATTGGGTAGAGTGGAGGATTGGATTTGGTGATTTGGACATGGAAGAGGAAGGAGAAGGTTTAGGTGAACCATCATCGTAGTGACCAGACATGCCCCCACAGATACGATATCGCAACGAGGTAAGATTCGATCCCATTCCTTATTTATTAGTTGGATTTTTTTATAGAAATTGGGTTAGGGTAAAATGGGTTTTTTTTTTTGGCGAGGGGTCAATTTTGAGGGCGGGTCGAGGATGATTTGGGTAGGAATGGGTGGGTCGGTATGGAGAAATGGATAATTTGGGAGAATTAGGGTAGGGTTTTCATGGATTGTTTCCACGGCGGTGACCAACGTCGATGGGAGTTAGCGGCGTTGGTCACTGCAGATGGGGTGACCGATGTCAGTTTTGGGAGACCGTGGTCAGTTGATATTAACTAATTTTAGTCATCATTTGGAGGAAATTAGGCCAAAAATGAAGGTTAGTTGGTGGGTGAGATAGGTCAGGAGATAGGAAGGTATAGTTTCTGAAAAGGTTTGGGTAAGGGGATAAATAGGTATGGTTAAAGGGGTACAAAATTGAGGATAGGGGGGAGAGGTAGTCGATTAGGGTCGGGGTGGGTAGATAGGCCATGAGATAGGAGATTTTTGGTCAAGGGTGGAGTTGAGTATGGTCGGGGTCTAATGATTTTATGGTTTGTTGTATGCAGGCAAGGGACCAATTATGAATGCGTGATAGGGTGCCACCTCTATTACTAGATGTTTAAGGGGATGTGACCTATGAGGAATGGAGGCATGTGATTGAGGTAGGTCTAATTAGAATTTTACGTTATAGGCATATAGTTCATGATCTGAGTTTGATGGTCACTCTCATTGATAGATGGGAATCTGTGACCAACACATTCCATTTTCTGATAGGTGAGGTGACCGTCACCTTAGAGGATGTTTGAGGATTATGTTTTGTCTATAGTAGGGATATCGATGTATTCTATTTCTTTGGAGGAATCAGAGGAGATAATGCTAATAGTATTTGAAGAGGGGATGGTGGAGATGAGATTTCATAGTGCCAGCCTGAGCTATGGGGAGATGTACGCAGCCCATCCTTAGGAGATGAGGCTAGTGGTTTTGATTATGGAGGTAGTGTGTTGTTTTGCACTGCCAGATGCATAGGGTGGGAGATTCCCATGAGCATTGATGGGAGTCCTTCATGATATGATGGAGGATAGGACTTGCTTTTCCTAAGCACCAACCTACTTGGTATAGCTATACAGGGAGCTATGGGCCTATGGGAGGCTACAGAGGTTCATCTTATGCTACACTTTTCTTCTTCATTGTTGGGCATATGAGCACATTATGTGTGTTTGACCGATTGGTTTTCCCGACTTGATGCATTTGAGCCAGGTATGGTCCGAGTTGGTTACAAGTGGTGGGTGTTGGTTGGTGGGGTGCACCGGGGGCTAGGGCTACACATGATGTAGCCCACTACAGGTAGATATTAGAGGGGTTGTCTAGGGTAGACATCATTTGGAGGATGTATGTGGGATTCCCATCATAGAGGAAGATGACTATATAGTTAGATGAGATACGGTTGGTCTAATGGATAAAGGGGCATCATGCGCAAGAGAGCATGAGATGATACTTGTTGTGAGGGTCGGGGAAGGTAGTTTGGGTTGCCATAGGATGTACCTCCACCATTCCCATAATACATGAGGGATGACGTGGAGAGGCCTATGCCTCTACCATAGCTGATAGTGCCTATAGGGCAGGAGGAAAAAATGGTAGATCGGCAGATTGATAATATCGAGTGACAAACAGTACGAGATAGTGGTGGGTAGAATGGTTGTGAGCAAGACCACCGAGGCTAGGGCAGCCAAACTTGGCCACCATCACAGTTCAGAGAGATGCCCTACAAGGGTAGGTGGCGACTCTGGTCACATAGTTGGGGATAGTGTAGGGATAGCTGTGGGGTCATAGGCATAGGTGATAGGGTTGTAAGGCCGGTTGACCACCGTACAGGCATAGATTGTGGCCCTACGAGGCTCAAGGATAGGTACGAGGCATAGGGACAAGGTCCCTCATTACAAGTACCCATGGGAAAGGGTCCCAAGAGATAGGTATATGGGCCAAGATGGATGGAACCTCCACAGACCATACCGATGGCTTAGTCAGATTCGAGTATGCCTTGGGTGAGGTATGATACTATCAGGACCACTTGATCGCTGTAGGGATAGACATCCCATCCTACGTAGAGTGTAGACCCACAAGAAGCCTTGAGTGAGAGGACCCAGTCTTGTATGCACGGTGTAGAGAGTACGGGGGCCAAAGATCCTCGGGATAGGGTTAAGGCAAGGCTACTAGTGCACGAGAGGCCAGCTCTAGGTGAGGGGCTATCGAGAGGAAGACCTAGGCCGAGGTGTAGAGAAGTTGGCATGGCACCCCATTAGAGGGGAGAAGGAGGAGAATAATGAGACAGGGATGGATATCAGGTGGGGTGACAATTAGTCACCATTTATGATCAGTGTATCCATGTTTTTGACACATTTTGATATATATAAGAGTGTCCAACCTAACCTCAAAGGACCCCATTCCTCGAACTATTGCCTACATAGCCCCAAAGAAAAAAGTGCCTCGGTGATGTAGTTCTCCCATAAGCTAGGGAAGATTATGATGAAGTAGAGGAATGGGTTGGTAGGTGTTAGGCATGGTTGAATGTAGGTCATAGGCATGATTGAGTTTAGGTCGTAGGCATGGTTGAGTGGTTTTTAAATATAGGTGTCGATGATCTGGTCCTATATAGGATAATCAATAAGTAATGAGGAAGGAGAATGGTAAGAGGTGGTAAAAGAGCCACTTAATTGATAAGAACCTTAATGAGTCTACTATACCCAAGATGGGCTTATGAACGTAAGACCCTAAAGGTGTTGCATAATGGACTATTCTAAAGGTGAAGAAAGTCACATAATCACAAAATGTCATGGTTTGCAACAAGTTCCCTTGAGTAGAGAGGAAACTAGGATGAAAAGGCAATGAGGTGAGAATGGGTGGTTTAGCATAACCTAGTGTACTACAAAGTATGTTTTTCCTAGCAAGAAACCCATGATCAAAAATAGGCAAGCCCATGAAAAAAATTGTATCATTTTCTTCATTTGTTTGTTTTTAATAGACTGATTGATGCAAGAAGTCTATATGGGATGAGTATAGTATCTCCTTGAGGTCTTCGTGAAGCTGATCGATGCGGGAAGCTTCTAGATATTTTTGTTGGATTTTGAAATGACATTATATAGATATCCTTCAAGGAGCGGTCTATTTATAGCGGTGGAAATAAAGTGAAGAGATGTCCCTTTTGAGGGAGTCATCTTTTGCTAAAAGTTTGACTCAAGGATTTGTATCCCATTTTTTTATTTATTTTTATTTTTTCAAACATTTAAGTCATGGACAAGACTATAAAGGAAGGTTAGGTTATTTTTTAGAGGAAAAAACAATAGCACATAGATTTTAGTCATGAAAGAGGTGGTTTTCAGTGATGAATGACCATGTGATTCCACCTTGAACAAGACAAAAATTATCCATGAGAATCATGCTATGAGTAGAGCTATGTTACTCATATTGAGGATAAGGTGAGAGGCGACAGTAATCACATGATTCTTGTTTAGTTGTGGATCCTAAAAATGGGTAATATGGAAGGTGGAAAACACTCAATGGACTAGCGATCAAGTGACAAAAGTGATATAGAGAACTTGCGAGTCAAAAATAAAATGTTCGAAGATGCAAGGCATTGAGGGCTCAGTTCATGTTTACCTTCAAGTGAAGACAAATGATAAGAACTTGATCCATAAGCATGGGTAATGATATAGGGTCCAAGCCAATTAGGAAAAAAATTCCCTACTTACTTTTCTCTTCTTTTGTTACATGTTGATTTTCTTTCGGGACAAGGTCGCAAATGTAAAAGGTTTGTTTGTGAACATGTTTTTCATAGGCATGTTTGATATGTTTTTGGTAGATTTGTAGATGGTCAAGAGAATTGAGAAGAAATTCATCTAATAACTCAAGTTGCGCCAAATGATCTTGGTGAAAGTTATCGTCATTGAGCATGTCTTATAGTGATATGAAGAGAGATGGAATCTAGAATTTAAGAGGTAAGACAACCTTGGTACCATCGACCAGAGAAAAGGGGATGGCAACAGTTGAAGTGTGAATACTAATGCGATAAGCCCACAAGGTGAAAGGAATGTGTATGCCAATTCTTCCCAAAGATTGTTGACTACCTTCATACGAATTTTGTTTAAGGTTTTATTGGACGATTCATCTTGGCCATTGGTTTGCGGATAATAAGGCAATGAGAAACCGAGTTGGATGTCGAAAGCGTCACACAACTTGCATAGGGTTTTATTTTTGAATTTATTTCCATTATCAGTGATGAGGCGGTGAGGAGCACCAAAGCAAAAAATGATGTGATGATTGATGAATTCACATATTTTCTTGGCTTTTGTAGAGATGAGGGAATGGCCTCTACCCATTTAGTGTAATATTCAATAGCGGTTATGATCCATTGGTGGCATTGTGAAGAATGGGGATTGATCTCACCAATAAGATCCAAACCCCATTGAGAGAAAGGCCAAAGGTCTCGTGTAACTGTAAGGCATGACTAGGTGTGTGATGGAGGTTAGCATGTTGTTGGCATTTCACACAATGTTTGACATAATCTGTGATTGCGTTTTAGGGTTTACCAATAATAGCCAAGGTGAAGAATGTGTTTTACAACAGATAAACCACTAAAGAGACCTCCAAAAACTCCATCGTGGACTTCCTTAATGGTGTAGGGAATTTCAAAACTTGTAAGGCATCGTAAGATAATGCCATCAAAGTCACTCTTATAAATAAGACCACCCATGATCACATAACGAGAGACACTTTTAAGAAAGGCACGTTGTCCATTAAGAGTGAGATCGGAAGGTAGAATGGAAAGGAAAAGATAGTATGCATATTTCTTATACCAAAGGTCACGTGGGTTAGGTGCAATAGTTCCGACAGAGTAGACCTCATGAGGTAAATAAGAGGGTGATTGTAGCCTTTGTATTGTGACAAAGATTTTAGAGTCAGCGGGCGAAGCGAGTATCTGAGAAGCCAAGCAGGCCATGGTATCCACAAATTTATTGGTAGAATGTGGGGTGGTTTGAAGTGCGTAACGGTCAAAGGTGGTCAAAAGTATGTCTACGTGATGCTTATACTTTTGAAGTATCTCATTACAACATTGGTATATACCATTGACTTGGTTTATGACCAGCTGAGAATCACCAAAGATACGAGTGCTTCGTATTCCACAATATTGTTTGTCAATAAAAATTGAGTTTGAACTACAAAAGCATAGGTTCACCATTAAGATGAATGAGTATAACACCAGCCCCACCCCCCGCTAACACTTGGAGCCATCGAAGAAGAGTGTCATTTGGTAAGAAGGTTCGTCTAGGTAGAGGGCAGCTATAGACTCCTCTCGGGAAATCGAAGTTAGATGGTTCATTCTTAGAAATAGGCATGTTGGCTAGCTGGTCAGAAATAGCCCGGCCCTTGAAGGACTTTTGAAGAATGAATTTGAGGTCGAGACCAGTAAGAATCATAAGCCAACATGTGGCACGTTGATGTTGATAGGGTTTGACATACATATAGTGTAATGGATCATGATTAGTAATGAAAAAGGTTTTTTGGTTGAGTAGGTAATGATGGAGTTTGGTGGTGATGAAAACTAAGGATAAGAAGAGTTTTTCAGCATGGGTATATCTAGGTTCATAGTCTAGAAGAGTATGCCTTATGTAATAAACCACTTTCTTTTAGTGCTTCTCACCACAATGAGAAAGCATGAAAATTAAAGAATGGTCGAGTGGCAGAAATATATAGGTAAAAGGGCTGATCATCCTTAGGAGGAATGAGCACTAGTGGTTAAAGAAGGTGTTGTTTTAAGGCGTCAAATGATTTATGACATTCATCATCCCATTTTAATGACACGTCTTTCTTGAGAAGATGATGGAATGGTTGACAATGGTCGGAAAGTTGTGAGATAAAACGATGAATAGATTGCAACTTACCTTGTAGGCTTCGAAGTTGATGGATATTAGTTGGTAGATGCATTGCTAGAATAGCCTTAACTTTAGCATGATCAACTTCTATGCCACATAAAAAAATGATGAAACCTAGGAGTTTTCTGGAAAGTATTGCAAAGACACTTCTTTGGTTGAAGACGCACACAATACTTGATGAGACAGTCAAATATGACCTTAATGACAGGAAGGTGTTTGGTTAGATGTTTAGATTTGGCTAGAATATAATCTACGTAATCTTCCAATATTTGATTCATGATGTCATGGAAGATGTAAGTCTTGGCGCGCTGATATGTAGCACCGGTGTTTTAAAGGCCAAAAGGCATGACTCAATAGAAAACATTCCCCCAAGGGTGATGAAGGAATTCTTATGTTGATCTTCTAGAGATAGTAATATTTAATTATAACTGTGAAACCATCCATGAGTGATAGTATTTCATGGATGGCGGTGAGATCAACTAGTTGGTCAATTCCTGGTAGGGGAAAATTGTCTTTAGGACAAGCTAGGTTGAGGTCACAAAAGTCTTTGCAAATGCAGATTCCCCCTATCACCTTTGTGATAGGAATGATGATGTTAGAAATCCATTGGGGATAGTCGATAGGTAAGATGAAGGAAGCGAGAGGAGGCCTTTGAAGCTCTTCTTTGACCAGAAGAGCAATGCGAGGATGCATTTTTTGTAACTTTTGTTTGATGGTTTTGGCATCAGGAATGGTTACAATATTGTGGACCATGATTTTTGGGTCAATACCGGGCATATCAACATAGGACTAGGAAAACACGTTGCCATGGTCCCAAAGGAAAGAGGTGAAGGCTTCATGTTGAAGAACGCGTCTAAGGATTGACCGATCTTTAGAATGTGCGGGTCATCCACGAGTGTTAATGTTGATTTTTATGATCAATTAGTTCAACATGGTTTGCTTCTAAGAAGGTAACGACCAATGAATATAAGAATATTCTATACCTAGGTAAGTGAGAATGGATTCATCGTCCTGACATTGAATGACATTAATAGAAGGTGTATCATCATCTATCATGTAAGGATCTAGGAATGGGAGAGAAGAGGGAGTCTCTCCCTTATGTTGTGAGTTAGAGGTCCTAGGGAAATGGTGTTTACGAAAAAAAAATTGGAGGACTATATTCGGGATCTATGGACTCTGTGGGTGAAGATGGTAACGTGGGTGAATGAGGTGGGGAATATTTTCCATCCTAAATGAGGTTAACGTGAGCCTTCTTGGAAGGTGGTATTTCAAAATCAATTCCACTATAGTAATTATGTTTGCAAGAGGTACATGAAATGACATTATGGTGACCACGATCATAAAAACCGAAACCAAATCCTTTCCACATGCACCGGTGGAGGAAAGTGTGAACAAAGCGGTGATTAGTGAGGGAGTGTAGTTTGAATGAAAATGGTTGGGTTTGGGATGAATATTTAGGTTTATAGGTGGTAATATAAATTCCCCATATGTTAGATTAGTGCAAAGGTGGGGAGGATGATAAGGAAAACCTTTCCTATGCGGATGTCATAACTGGGGTGTTGATGTAGGTTCCCATACTCTTGTGGGGTGAGGAAGGTGTCAATATTGTATAGGCAATATTCTCCCAGAGTGAGGCATTGAAAAACACCTTCTAAGGGATTAGTAGTTGATATGTGGGTAGCGGGGATAGATGACTTACTAGATGATGGGGAAATAGGTGAGTCAGTGGTACGACTGCGGTGGCGGTAGAGAGATAGCAAGGTTAGATGCGGGAGAGGTGGTGGCATTCTTAGTGGATGGGCTTGTAGGTGAAGGTGAAGTAGGGATAATGGTAGATGATTTGACTAGTACAAGCACATCATTGGGTTGGTATAGCATGTTACAGGTATTGAAAGGTGATGGGTTGGCAAGGATGGTATAATTATGTCCCTCGTGTTCAAATTTGAGACAACGGTGTAAAGTTGAAGGGACACAACCCATGGTGTGGATCCAAGGTTGGCCGAGCAACAAGTTATACTAGAAATCTCCTTCTAGGATGTATAATAGTTCCGGTATAGTGCGGGGACCGATAAAGACATGGATAATGACAAAGTACCCGGGGTAGAGATCATGGCATCATTAAAGGAGTAGAGCATGATTGGGTTAACATGCATGCAAGCCGAAGGTATAAGCATTTGATTGTACACATGACAAGAGATGATGTTGATTCTAGCACCACCATCGATAATAATACGTTGTATGTGTATGTTATTGATGTGGACAAAGATGAAAAGAGTGGGATTGGGGTCCTTAGGCGGAAGGGAGTGATCTCTTTGTTTGAAAAGTTGAGGGTAGCTACATGGCGAGTAGGTGAAGGTGTAGATGAAGGTGAGAACTTAGTGAGAGAGGCCACATGATGAGGGGTGATGATGGAGGCTACGTGGGGTAATTTGGTAGAACCTTAATAGATTAAAGGACCTCCATGAGGGCTTGGAAATGTGACTCGAGAGGTTTGGATGAGATCGTATAGAGACATTTTAAAGGAGGATTGGTGCAATTTTTTTAGCATCATGCGATGTGTGACCCCATCGGAAATAGGATACGTGAGACCTCGAATGGTGACTTTGGGCATGGATGTAGATAGTATGTGGGGTAAAGGGTTGGTTAATGGGCTACCCACCTTTTCTTTTCCCTTGTCTTTACGGCGCGGGTGGTAATGTGAACCATGTTAATTTGAGGGAGCATGTAATGGAAGGTATAACGAGAATGAGGGGAAAAACACTAGTGGGGGATATGATCCTTGTGAAATGAGTAGGGTGAATTGGCATTTGGGTGGTGGTTTGGCCAACTCTCTTGTATGGACCATGTTGATCTTAAATTTCAGGGGTGGATAAAAGGGTTGTGGGGGTGGAGATATTGGTCGTTGAGTGAGTAATGGACGAAGATTTGAGGAGATTGGAAAAGGTAGAGTGGGGTCCCCATATAGAGAAGATCATCATCGTTGAAATTATGTTCAAGAGGACAAAGTTGGATAGACTGATCTTTTAAGCCTTACAATTTTCAACATCATGTCCAATCACATGATTATAGGCATAAATCTTAGTTTCATCAAACCCTTTTGGTTTGGGTTTCATTGGTCATAAGTTCTAAGAGGTGGTAATGTGATGATAGAGGTTTCAAGTAGATTGGTTAAGATTGTGTTGTAGGACCTGCTAAAGGTTCACAATGGGAGGTGAGTATGGGTTTGGGTTCGAGGTGTGACCAATTGTGAAGAAGGAGGTTTTATAGGAGGAGAATGGATTAGTCCACTAGTTTGGTGTGTTTAACTACCTTATTGGAGGGTAGCATATTTTTAGGTTTAGGTTGCACCTTCTTGAGAAAAGGTGACATGGGTGTACAAAATGTAGAGGGAAAAGTAGATGGTGGAAGAGGACGGGTTTCTCACACGAGGTAACTAAGTTACGAAGGAGATGGTTGGTAGAGTTTGGGTAGAAGGTGTGAGTGGAAGAGAGGAAAGTGTCATGGGTAGTGAAGAAGTTATGGAAGGTAGTGGTGGTATGGGTGGTAAGAAGGTCATGGGTGATGGCGGGGTTGTGTGGATCACTTGGGTATATTATAGGTCCATGATGAGGAGGTGGGTTCTTGTGCTCTTGGTGTGCATGTGGTAGAAGGTTGCTTGGCCTTGGTCGAGGGTGAGGTGCTAGGATTGATGGAAGGGGTGAAGGTGATAACGGTGTGGTAGGTGAGGTTGGTGTATGAGGCATAGGAAGTTGGGTCTTCTTTTTAGGGGCTGGAATAAGTTTAGCATTTGTTTGGGAAGATGTTTCCAAATCTAATTTAATGGGTGGGTGAGTAAGGTTCGATGTTGGTATGACCCCTAAAGTACATATGGGTTTATGTAAGGGAGATGATTAAGGCATGGGTAGATGTTTGGGTGTATATGTATGGTGGATTGTGGGAAGAGGTGTGTGTTGAGTGGTGGGTGATGACATGGAAGGTGTGGCAATAGTCATGGTTTTGGGCGTGCCAAAATGTTTCACTCGGAAATGCTTCGTTCCTTATAGAAACAGATAAGGTTAGGGTTAGGAGGAATACCTGTAGAATGTCGAGATGATGTGCGCGTACCGTAGAGAAAGATCAGGCTGACTGCGAAGAACTCCTTTTTGTCTGGGAAGGACTACCTGCAAATAAGAACACAAGACCACAAGATTTTGATTAGATAATAAATGAGGAAACTGCCTTGGGCCCAGGAAATGTAAAACTTCCTTTCGAAGGTGGTCAGTTTCCCTGCTAACATGAGTTAACACAAAATATTGTAAAATATCAATCAAATTGCTTGGCTGAACTGGGTAGGGGAAAGGCTGTTTTTCCTGGTTTTGATCAAAGGAACCCGATGCGGTTACCTATAAGCGATGGCGATTTCGATAACCGATCGGTGGGTTCTAGGATCTTCTGGGCTGGTTGTGGAGTTTGTAATGGCTGATTTTTGGATGGTATTGGGAAATGGGATGGTTAGAAGCTAAGGAATGATAGTTAGAGGCAATGGTACGTTGGATAATGGATTCGAGCGGATTTGGGAGGCTGTAATTCCAAAAGCATAAGAAATGTTATAATGGAGGACATGCGAGATGTAACTTACTTTGGTTTTGCGAAGATGCCGGTTGATCTCCTTGGCTAACTCTTGGTTTCTTCACTCGTCTCTGCTTGGTCAAGTGAAGTTACGGACTCTGCTAATCACTTTGGACTCTCCTTTGATTCAAAAATCCTTCGATTGATCTCAAAATGAAATTCCGATCCATTTTTTTGGTTTGGGAAGCCCATTTGAGGAACCAGATGGCGGTTGCGTAAGCGGCGGCGGTCGAGTAGAACCAAACATCGGTTAGGAAAAAGTAGGCTATTTTTAGTAAAATAGCCCACCTTCCCGCTTTTCTCCCGAGAGATCGTTGCGGGCTTGGTCAAGTGGCTAGAAGGTCGGCTTTGGGTGCGAGTAAGGAGGCATTAGTTATGGATGTGAGTCAGGACCAAGTCATGGGTCCTAATTAGGTTAGTTTAGGGTTAGGGCTAGGTCATGGTGAGGTGGCCAAGTGAGGTGGTAGGTAAGGTGATGTGGATTTATCAATTACAAGGTAATTAATAAATAATTGTGTGAAGTTTAGGTAATGAGGTTAGGTTGCGAAATGGGATGCGGGTCACAAGGGGTCGTGAGACACGAATTTGGTGTCTACATTAGCCCCTTATTGTCGTGTAAGCTTGTTACGTAAAAGTGCTATGCGGACAATAATATGAAGTGGTTTCTCATGTTAAAGATATAGGTAATCCCCCTCAAATCTATCACAGATTGAGTGAACGGGAAATCAGGGATAGGGTTGATAAAGGGTATATGTGGTAGAGAGGATGGTAAGGTGATGGTGTAGGTCCAAGGAAGCAGACGCATGTTGAAATGCAATAGTACGACTAGGGTACATGATTTGACGAGCAAACCAGCAATGTATAGGCAAAGGTCGATAGTTTATCCAAACAAGGGTGATATAATCCACGGTATCAAGGCATAGGAAGTAGCTCCGGGGTATATAACGGGTAAGGTACGAGAGCGTTTAGGCATGTTATGGCAAGCGGTGCAAATGGTTGGTTTGGTTGAGATAAACGTCATGGTCTAGGTCCAGGCAAAGTTGGTCGGCAGATTAAGTCAAGGACCCTAATCATGCTAAAACACGAACAAGTGAGCTCGATGGAACACAAGGTACAGGATGGATGGATAAAATAAAACGTTGATTGTGGGTATAGTATGGAAGTGATGCGGCCTTGGGTCGGGCCAAGTTGTTGGGTGGTGGCCATGGGTCAGCCCAAATAAGTGGGTTGAGGCCTTGGGTCGGGCGGTGGTAGGCGAGGCCTTGGGTCGGGCCAATTAGGTAGGTTGAGGCCTTGGGTCGGGCCAATTGGTAGGGCGAGGCCTTGGGTCGGGCCAAATAGGTAGGTTGAGGCCTTGGGTCGGGCCAATTGGTAGGGCGAGGCCTTGGGTCGGGCCAAATAAGTGGGGCGAGGCCTTGGGTCGGGCCAAATAGGTAGGTTGAGGCCTTGGGTGGGGCGAGGCCTTGGGTCGGGTAGGGCGAGGCCTTGGGTCGGGCCAAATAGGTAGGTTGAGGCCTTGGGTCGGGCCAATGGTGAGGCGAGGCCTTGGGTCGGGCAAATAAGTGGGGCGAGGCCTTGGGTCGGGCCAAATAAGTGGGTTGAGGCCTTGGGTCGGGCCAATTGGTAGGCGAGGCCTTGGGTCGGGCCAAATAAGTGGGGCGAGGCCTTGGGTCGGGCCAAATAGGTAGGTTGAGGCCTTGGGTCGGGCATTGGTAGGGCGAGGCCTTGGGTTGGGGGCGGACCGGGGGAACAAATGTTGTGCAACAAAGGTGGACAGAGGCGATATTGGTGAAAAGAGGCAAGGAGTAAGGAACGGCAAAGAATGGGGTAAAGGGGTATCAAACCGACGCGTCGATTCATCATGACCGATATCGGTTAAGGGACCGATCTACGGTTTCTAGGGCAAAAGGAAACCGACATCGGTTTAAGTCGAAAAACCTATAAAAAGAAATATACGACTGTCATTCATCAACTGTTGTTGTTTTGTAATCCAAATTGACTTGTCGACGTGGAGAGTTGATTTGGAGGGGTATTGAGTGAGGTGGAGCTATTTGATTGGGAGGAGAGAGTTGATAGTGGGCCCGAATAGTTGAGGAGGCGGCGGGTGATTGGCGGGGACCCAAAGAAATCAGATTGGAGCCATGAGTACAGGCGGGAGGTTCATACGACCCGATTAGCTTTCCTTTTGTTAATCTTGGACCCCATGTATCGCCACCACCAAGCGCCCTTATCTCATCTCTCTTCGAGACCACTCCATTCATGACTTACTCTCTGCCACCTATTCAAACGAGCTTTCCTTCTCAAGCTCCGCCTACCTTTTCATTCCCATATACGTATCCAAGTAACCTCAACACCTTATATGGGACATCCCTATTACGTGGCACCATCATCTCATCCAACCACAGATTTCATCAAGCAAATGATGGACAAAATGCAAAACACGGAGGCTTCCGTTTGAGGAAGTCGTAGCGCCTGACATACGAGCAAGTTTGTGGGAGCCCATTCACCTCTTCTG
The DNA here is from genome assembly GCA_018340775.1 of Taxus wallichiana var. yunnanensis. Lineage (NCBI taxonomy): Eukaryota > Viridiplantae > Streptophyta > Pinopsida > Cupressales > Taxaceae > Taxus > Taxus wallichiana. The sequence continues at coordinate 583,153,937 of CM031239.1, read as the reverse complement.
TCCCCCTTCATTCATATCCTCCTTAATGGGAGTTGCCAAAGTTTACTCGTTTTAACAAGTAAAGAGGATCCTCAACAACACTTGCGATCATTTAGACATGCTTGTTATTTGATTGCCCATGATGATGCCTTGTTACTCCGCACCTTGCCCATGTCCCTATACAAAACCATGTCGGGGATCTATCAGCTCTCCCCACCGCCCTCGGCACCTCTCCCCGCTGGTCCCTGTGGTGCCTCTCGCCTCCTGCCGTCACGAGACACGCCGGTGTGTAGCTGCCCCTCCCTGAGATCTCTGGCTGTGCGAGGTCTCCGCCTATGCGCCTGTTGCATACGCTGATACTCGACTCCGCTACTATCAAGAATATCCTGATAATAACGGGCCTCTGCTCTAACCTCCATATAACGATCTCTCGCCACTGAAGGAACTGGGGCTGGTCCCCTGGCACCTAACACCAATATCCCCTGAGCCTGTACCTGCACCTGTGGCTGTGGTGCTTTGGTGGAGTCTTACTGTGCTCGTGCTCGCACTTTGTGGTCGTGGTGGTATCGGCTGTGTTTGTCCGCTGCTACGTACCTTTGCACTGCACTGCACTGCACTGTACATTTTAGCCTAACTAACCTACCTACCCTCTCCATTTTCCAAACAACTTCCATTTATTCATTCTTTTATTAAAAACATGGATTCCTACTCAAAACCCAAATCTTGCTTAAAAACATTTAATTCACATACTGAGAGGTTTCGAACCTACCGGTATGACTACACGCCGTCGTGGTGGGATAGGTGGTGGTGGTCCAGCTGGTTGTAGACACCAAATTCGTGTCTCACGACCCCTTGTGACCCGCATCCCATTTCGCAACCTAACCTCATTACCTAAACTTCACACAATTATTTATTAATTACCTTGTAATTGATAAATCCACATCGCCTTACCTACCACCTCACTTGGCCACCTCACCATGACCTAGCCCTAACCTAAACTAACCTAATTAGGACCCATGACTTGGTCCTAGACTCACATCCATAACTAATGCCTCCTTACTCGCACCCAAAGCCGACCTTCTAGCCACTTGACCAAGCCCCATGGCCGATCTCTCGGGAGAAAAGCGGGGAAGGTGGGCTATTTTACTAAAAATAGCCTACTTTTTCCTAACCGATGCCGGTTCCTACTCGACCGCCGTCGGTTACGCAACCGCCATCGGTTCCCTGTAAATGGGCTTCCCAAACCAAAACAACGGATCGGAATTTCATTTTGGAGATCAGTCGAAGGATTTTTGAATCAAAGGAGAGTCCAAAGCGATTAGCGAGTCGAACTTCACTTGACCAAGCAGAGACGAGTGAAGAAACCAGAAGAGTTGGCAGCCAAGGAGATCAACTGGCATCTTCGTCAAAAACCAGTAAGTTACATCTTGCATGTCCTCCATTATAACATTTCTTATGCTTTTGGAATTACAGTCCTCCCAAATCCGTTCCTGAATCCATTATCCAACGTACCATTGCCTCTAACTATCATTCCTTAGCTTCTAACCATCCCATTTCCCAATACCATCCAAAAATCAGCCATTACAAACTCCACAACCAGCCCAGAAGATCCTAGAACCCACCGGTATCGGTTATCAGTAACCGCCATCGGTTATAGGTAACCGGCATCGGTTCCTTTGATCAAAACCGGGAAAAGCGACCTTTCCCTACCCGGTTCAGCCAAGCAATTTGATTGATATTTTACAATATTTTGTGTTAACTCATGTTTAGCGAAGCTGACCACCTTCGAAAGGAAGTTTTACATTTCCTAGGCCCAAGGCAGTTTCCTCATTTATTATCTAATCAAAATCTTGTGGTCTTGTGTTCTTATTTGCAGGTAGTCCTTCCCAGGACAAAAGGAGTTCTTCGCGATCGGCTGATCTTTCTCTGATGCGCGCACATCATCTCGACATTCTACGGGTATTCCTCCTAACCCTAACCTTATCTGTTTCTATAAGGAGCGAAGCATTTCAGTGAAACATTTTGCACGCCGGTGGGACCCATTTTGGGTTTTTCTTTATTTCTTGCTTGCTTTTATTATAGGGAGCATACTTGTTGTTTTCTTCTTCTAGAGATATTCACAGGGTATTTTATTATTCTGGTAAAAGAACTTGCTTTGTTTTTGCATCTTGCATTAGTAAAAGTCATCTCTTTTGCTTCATCGAATATCACTTTCGATTTGGGTTTTAAAACACATGCATTACATTCCTGCCTGTTGTTTTTCAATTCTAGTGAACATAGATTAAGTAACAGGTCGTACACGTGGGGGTGATATCCACGGTATTGACAGGAAATTAACCTTAGTTTCACTGCACAACACATACCGAATCACTTCACAATTAACACAACAGCTCAAACATCCCCCTTTTTTCCGCGGTATTCCTCCGCCCGATTGAGGTAACCTTATAAGCCAAAACAACTTGACATTTCCCCTAAGTCTCTTGTTTAGGATTCTGACATCATTCTACGTCTAAAGGCATAAGCCCACAATAATTAAAATTAACCCTAAGGTTAATCTCTGCATTTGCGTGTGCATCTTGCTTGTTTGCTGTTCTGTTTTCTCTGTCATACTCTGTCTTTTGTGATCAATAAGTTGATAAAACTACTCAACGTTGCTAAAAATCAAATTAGCAGCCCCTTTGTATCTTCTTATCCTAGATTTTTTTGACACCGACATCGGTTAAGGGACCGACGTCGTTTCCCCTTGACCGACACCGGTTAGTAAACCGATATCGGTTACTGTCTCTCTCAGCCCCTGACAAACCAGCAACTTGCCAAATTCACCATTCTGAGGTTATTTTTGTTCTTGATAGATTGAAACTTTCCTGTGTGTTCTGGTCTATGGTTGTCATCACTCGGAAGCGAGCCGCTGCCATGGTTTCACACGCTTGCTCTGTTTCTTTGCCTGAATCACCCCCTTCACATTCTATAGGAAACCCTACGGACACCAGTGAGATCCCCCAAATTCCTGTAGGAGACAAGGACTTTGCCAAATTTCTGGATGCTAATCCCAGCGCTGTACAATACTATTTGTCTCATACCCCTGACCGTACGCCTGATGGTCAGCTCCTTATGGGCATGCCTATTAGTATAGCTGCTCATTTAGCTCCTACTCCTCCTGATAACAATACCTTACTTCCCGCATCACTAGCCCCGTCTCCCAATCCGACAGCGGCAGAGGTTCATACGACCCCGATTAGCTTTCCTTTTGTTAATCTTGGACCCCATGTATCGCCACCACCAACTGCCCCTATCTCATCTCTCTTTCAGACCACTCCATTCATGACTTACTCTCTGCCACCTATTCAAACGAGCTTTCCTTCTCAAGCTCCGCCTACCTTTTCATTCCCATATACGTATCCAGTAACCTCAACACCTTATATGGGACATCCCTATTCTGTGGCACCATCATCTCATCCAACCACAGATTTCATCAAGCAAATGATGGACAAAATGCAAAACCTGGAGGCTTCCGTTTCAGGAAGTCGTAGCGCCTTGACATACGAGCAAGTTTGTCGGGAGCCCATTCACCCTTCTGTCCCCCTTCATTCATATCCTCCTCAATGGGAGTTGCCAAAGTTTACTCGTTTTAACAGTAAAGAGGATCCTCAACAACACTTGCGATCATTTAGACATGCTTGTTATTTGATTGCCCATGATGATGCCTTGTTACTCCGCACCTTTCCCATGTCCTTATCAGGGCCTGCCTTGGAGTGGTATAGTGCTTTAACCCAGCACTCAATCTTCTCTTTTAACCAACTAGCCCAATCTTTCTTGGATCATTTCTCCATTAACATTGCCAAGAAAGTATCTATCATGACGACCTCTATGCCATCCGACAATTCGAGAAGGCGAATCTATCGCAGATTTCGTTGGACGATGGCGGGGCCTTATCAACCAACTTACGTATGCCTTGCCTCAGCCGAACTTATCAAGCTGTTTACGCGGGCTGCGCTAAGCACATCTCCCCTACCCTCCAAATTCAAACTTTCCGTACATTCGACGAGGCCTTTTACTATGGCTCGAAAATTAGAAATTCGAGCCTTAGAGGAAGAGAAGCTGCGGTTGCGCAACAAGAACTCCACTTTCCGAACTCCCCGATTCTACCAATAAACCAAATACCACCACTCCTCACGCGTCCACCTCTTCTAAATCAAAAGGAGCTGTCCACGCGGTGATGGTCAAATCCCAATCACCGTCCAATACTCCACCAAAAACCACCTATAAATACAAAGCTGAGCCCACCAATTACACTCCCTTGGGAGAAACTTATGGCGTCATCCTAGAGAAATTGCTCAAAGTGGGGCTATCACCTTGCCCCTGTAAAACCTCACTCTGGGTTTGACTCCACCCGCGCAATACCTTCCTGGTACAAAGAAAATGACTTTTGTAACTTTCACCGCGTAAAAGGACATAGTCATGAAAACTGCAAGATGTTGAAAAACATAGTGCAGGAAATGGTTGATGCAGGGGATATAACACTCGATAATCCTAAACGCCCCTGCTAGCAACGAAATCTGAAAATTTTCAACAAGCCATTCCCGAATCACTCGTCCAGCAGCAACGTAAACCAAGATATCTTAGCTGAGGAGAGTGTTCATGAGATCCATGCAGTCTTCGATTCTCAGCCAAAAGCCTCTATCGAGAAAATTTTGAATCAAGCCTCTTCACTAACACAGGAGCCCGAACCTCCTTTACCACCATCAAGCCAAAGCGAAATCGTTCATTTACTCATAGAAGAGTTAAGCGCCGGGCTTCCCTTCCCATCAATGAGTCTTCTTACACCACATCCCCCTACAAGGCGTGAGCGGATGCTATCTAATTTATCTATTTCCCAAACGTCCCCTTCTACCACTCTTGCTACACAAGAGGAAGGCTCACCACTCCTTTTGACATCCTTAGGCGAGAAATCTCTTACACTAACATCACCACATTCTTTTAACATGACAGATCTCCTCGAACACGCCCTCCTACCTATTAGTCCCTCATCGCCTAAATCTTTTCAACGACCAGGTTGACCTCCCGACATCTATTGATACGATTGCCTCATCCGCCTCTGTGTCACACCCATGCAAATTTGGAATTACAACTCACTTTTCCTCTGTACCAAAATTACAAATCACACACTGGAGACTGTCATTCCACGAGAAGATAGACGAGGCCCTATGGGAGCGTTTGAGTACTCTGTTTCTACTCAAATGCAAATGGTGATCGATGTCTCCACCATTTACCCGAAGTGCTTACGAAGCTTAAAATGCCCCTGTTCTCGCCTTCACCCCCTCACCTCTACCAAACGCCCGTCCACTTCTATCAACTTAACCGAGATCTTCCCCTACGCAGGACCTCACCAATGCCCAGTCTAACACACCCGCCTAAGCGACTCGATCTATCCAAAAATAAATCCGTTCCGCCACCTAGGAGACGAACGCAATCCGGGCCTCTATCACAATTAAAACCCTCATCGTCACACCCACCTTCCATATTGGGACCTCATCCCTCCACATTACACCAATATATCATACCTCCGTTGTTTTTACGCAAAAGCGACCTATCGCCTTTACACCTATACGAGAGATCAAAGGGTATCACAACATCGTTACCCCACGTATCCGGTCCACCTATCAACCCTAAACCAATCCCATCATCAAAGGATTTATTTTCTGTCACTCCCCTTTCTCCGTGGTTGTTTCCTGCTACCATGCCATCTGTAGCCTCATCATCTAACCAGTGATTTGACGTAACCACGTGTCTAAGAAACCACGTTTAGTGAAAAACATGTCAGCACCCCTCGGCTAAACCACCACCCATACGAACTAAACACGCCCAAACATTACCACAACCCACACAATCAATACCCTCATCTTCTTCTGATTTTGACCCACTCAAAGGATCTTACGCCAAAATCCTTGCTATGTTGGTGGAGAATGCGACCATCTCCCTACCTCCACTTAGACCTTATGACCCGTCTAAGCCCCGACCTATGGATTATGATGAGTCTAAAATCTGCGCCTATCACCGCACACCTGGACATGATGTAGAAGGATGCAAAGCTCTAAAAACCATCCTTCGCGAGTCACCTCTTCGGATACAAAGGTTAAGAAAGACAACTTACGAAGGGAGAGACCTCTAGCGTCAATTCCCTCTACTATACCATCTGTCCCCGCCTCACCAAGATCGATCATTATTACAACCCCACCTCTTAAAGACCATGAATTATCCCAACCATCTTCTTCATCTCAGGTCTACGAGATTAATATGATTAGTGTCGCTACTCGAGACGAGAAAAACAATGGGAAAGCGAAAGAAAACACACTGCGGCATCTCTTTCTCCTTGACCATCCGATTACACCACCACCTAAAGTGGTTATTCGTGGACCCGCCTATCCCGTCTCTAATGGAGTTGCCTTTGAACCATGATCAAACGACTTCATCAATCGCCCGTAAAAATGACACTATATGATCTCATTCGGACCTCGAATCTCATCGACAAGCTCTCGTTGAGATCCTTGAGGATAGAGGTTTTACCCAACGAAACCCTGCCCGTTACCTCCATTCTAACACCCAATCACGTTGCCTCTCTCACCAAACAATCCATCTCCCCACCATACGTCTCAAAACAACAAGCGCTGCTGCGGTTAGTTTCTCGGAAGATGAAATTATCGACTTTGAGTACGAAGAAGACCACGACCCGCCCTTTTCATTTCGCTTACGTCGAGACATTCGAGTACGTCGGGTTATGATTGATGGGGCGCTAGCCTAAACATCATCTCTTCAAAATCCTTCCAACAAATGAACATCCCTTCTAGTTGCATGTGTGCCAACCCCATCATGTTGCGATCATTCAATGATGCTATTACTTCTACCTTAGGCACCGTGATCCTCAACATTCGCGTAGGCCCACGTACTTTGCCCGAACTCTTCTATGTCCTTGAAGGAGAGTTCGATATAATATATTCTTTGGGTCGTCCTTGGATCCGGGCCATGGGATGCGTTCCCTCAACATTACATCGATGATGTATAAAATTTGAGTACGAGGGAAGTCCTACATTGTAAAAGCTGATCCTCCCCCCTTCAAAACTTGCAATATGTTATACCGCCCAAACGATGTGCTTATACCAATTAAGACACCCATACATTCAACCCAACCATCCTCTTCAAATGTACCTCAACCATCCACCTCAAGCTGCACCTACGCCTTCAACCGATGAAACCACCATCGCACAAACCACTTCTCTTCCCATGCTAACATCCCAACCTCCGACCCCTTAGTAGATGTTTTCATCGCCTCACGCTGGGGAGTACCGCCTATATGCGTTAGTTCTTTCCCTACCCCGCGGGAGTACGAGACAATTACATGCGCATCCCACCTACGACCGTCGCGTGGGAGGTAATCTCTTACGGACCACCCCATTGTCGCACTAACCTAACGTATGGGGGTGTTGGCGCATCCTCCATTACCCCGAACCTCCTCTTGGTGTGGTTCCCTTCGATCCGATTTTCAATACTTGACAAATCGTCGTTTATCCCTCACCTTCTTGACTCATTTGTGCGTGGAAAGGCTTTGGTTTTGGCCTTTACGAACAAGGCCGACATACACTTATTCCCGTGACCACACGCAAACATAATGATCGCGGTGGTCTCGTTTTTTCGAAACACCTACACAAGAGACACCTCTGTCAATTTGTATCTGGAAGAGGAAGCGTTGCCCCTACCGAAACATCATCACCCACTTTGCCATCATCTCCCACAGAATCGATGGACCCTAAATTTATCCCTCCTAACTTTTTTTTTTCATAAATGCTATCTTCATAGGTCCTCTCACTTATCAACGCGATAATGAGGACCCATCTTCTCTTCCCTTACGTATCCGGACATGATCGAAGAGGATTCGCCTTTGATTAATGTTGTTGAATGCCGGGATGACGACTCCATCCTCACTTACAGGCGCGGATGATTCTTATATTCAACGTGCCTTACCATCACGAAACCCAAACTATCTTTGAGCGAATCTACTATAGAAATCAACATCCACACGGAGGAAGATCCTCACATAGTGAAGATTGGACAATCCCTTAACACATCGAACAAGCCGCCTTTACTACCTTTCTCCGTGCTCGCAACCAAGCTTACCGCATGGTCTTACGCTGACATGCCAGGAATTGATCCTACCATTGCCGTCCATAACATCACCTAAACCCCGATTCCAAACCAGTCAAACAGAAATTGAGAAAAATGTATCCACGCATTGCTCTCTTGGTCAAAGAGGAACTCCAAGCGACTCCTTTCTGTTTCCTTCATTACGCCTATTGACTATCCTCAATGGATTTCCAACATCGTACCTGTCACGAAAGCGGGGGGACTTCGGATATGCACGGATTTCGGGATCTTAACCTCGCTTGCCCTAAGGATGACTTCCCCCTCCCAAGTATTGATCAACTTGTTGATCTCACTGCGGGTCATGAAATGCTTTCTCTCATGGATGGCTTTTCAGGATACAACCAAATTTTGGTTGCCCCTGCCGATCAACACAAGACTGCCTTCATAACTCCTTGGGGAACCTTTTGTTATCGTGTCATGCCATTTGGCCTTAAGAATCTTTGGTGCTACCTATCGGCGGGCTATGACCTACATTTTCATGACATTATGCACACTATCCTTGAAGACTATGTCGACGATCTTCTCGGCAAGTCCAAACATCGTAGTGAACATCTCGATGTTTTAACCATTATTTTTGATCGCTTTGTTACAATATTACATCGCCTTCAACCGAAGAAATGTGTTTTTGGTGTTCTTTCGGGAAAATTCTTGGCTTTATCGTCTCTTTGCATGGCATTGAGGTCGACCCATCGAAAGTCAAAGCTATCCTAGAAATGCCCCCACCCAAAAATCTCAAACAATTGCGTAGTTTACAAGGTAAGCTCCAATCTATCCGACGTTTCATCTCCCAACTCTCGGATCGGTGTCAACCTTTCCACCACCTCCTTAAAAGGATATTGCATTCCAATGGAGCGAAGAATGTCACCAAGCCTTCGAAGCTCTCAAATCTTATCTCTTACAGCCACCCGTGCTTATCCCACCCCAAGACAACCGCCCTTTCTACCTTTACCTTTCCGCCACCGACCACGCTGTAGGAGCCATGCTTGCACATCGTGACTCTGAGAATCACGAACAAGCCGTTTATTATATAAGTCGTACTTTGGTGGACTATGAGACTAGGTACACACATGTAGAAAAATTGTGCCTTGCCCTATCATTCGTTGCCACCAAACTCCGACACTACCTTCTAAATCACAAGACTTTCGTCATCACCAATCTGAGACCCCATCCATTACATGTACGCCAAACCTCATCTGAACCAACGCATTGCTAGATGGCTCATGCTTCTCGCCGACCTCGATCTTGAGTTTATCCACCAGAAATCAATCAAAGGGCAAACCATCGCAGACCAACTAGCGGACGCTCCTGTACCGGGGGAACAATTTACCAATTTCACATTTCCCGAAGCGAACTCATCGCTACTCTTTCCCTCACAGAGAGTCGTACCCAATGACCCTCTTCTTCGATGGATCTAAATGCCGTAGCGGCGGAGGAGCCGGCGTTGTTCTCATTCCTCTCAACGCTGAACCTATGCCTCTTTCATTCCGACTTGATTTCCCTTGCACTAATAATACAGCGGAATACGAGGCCCTTGTTCTAGGTCTCCAAGTTGCGTTACACTTAGGTATCAAATCTATCAACATTTTTGGCGACTCTCAATTGGTAGTCAATCAAGTTATGGGCGTCTACCAATGCAAAAACGAGGAACTTCAAAAATACAAACACTATGTGGATTCACTTCTAGCTTTATTTACCCACTATTCTATACAAACCATTCCCCGCTCCACTAACAAATTTGCGGATACTATGGCTTGCTTAGCCTCGCAAATTCCGCTTTATATTGACTCGAATTATTCGTCGTGGTCCAACAACTTTTTGCCCCATCCTATTCAACCCCGGTAGTTTGTATGATAAATACTGTGTCTACTAATTCACAGGATACCTGGTACCACCAATTTCATGACTACCTTACAATCTCTGTCCTCCCACCTGATCTTACTAGTAACGGCAAACGTGCTTTTCTTAAAAGTGTTTCGCGTTATGTTGTCATGGGGGGACTCCTCTATAAACGTGGCTTTGATGGTATCCTCCTTCGCTGTCTAACTAGCATGGAGGCCACTCATACCATCCAACAGGTCCATGACGGTATTTGTGGTGGACATTTTAGCGGCCTTGCCGTGGCCAAACGAATCCTTCGCCTTGGTTATTATTGGCCTACTCTCAATAACGACTGCTACGAATATGTTAAGCGTTGTGTTATGTGTCAGCAACATGCCAACCTTCAACATACTCCTAGCCACCCGCTCCAGATCGCTCGAGATCTTTGGCCTTTCTCACAATGGGGTTTAGACCTTATTGGTGAGATTCACCCAACCTCTTCACAACGTCACCGTTGGATACTCACAGCGACCGAATATTACACAAAATGGGTGGAGGCTATTCCACTCATTTCAATCAAAAAATAAAAAATTGTCGAGTTCATTAACCACCACATTATCTGTCGTTTTGGTGTTCCTCACCGCCTGATAACAGATAATGGAAAATCTTTCAAAAACAAGTTGTTGCGAGACCTTTGTGACAACTTTGGTATCAAACTTAGTTTCTCATCACCTTACTATCCACAAGCCAATGGGCAAGCCGAGTCTTCTAATAAAACACTAACCAAAATCCTCATGAAAGTTGTCAATGAATCTGGAAGAAATTGGCACGATCACATTCCCTTTGCCCTTTGGGCTTATCGTACTAGCATTCGTACTTCTACTAATGCCACACCTTTTTCTTTGGTATACGGTACCGAGGCTGTTTTGCCTCTCGAAATACAAATACCCTCCCTTAGAATATCTCTTGGGATATTCTCACTAACGATGATTTCCGCCAAGAGCGGTTAGCCCAGTGGAGCTTCTTGACGAACGTCGTCTTTACGACTCTTGATCATCTTCAAATCTATCAAAAACGCATCAAGCGTGCTTATGATAAGCGACTTCATGAGCGTACCTTTAAGGTTGTGATCTCGTCCTCAAAGAGAATCAACATGTAACCAAAGCGGAAAAGAGCAAACGTGGAAAATTTGCTCCCAATTGGATTGGGCCTTATATAATCACTCACACCTATGGATCGAGGCACTTATCGTTTAGCTTCACTTAATGGTAAACACGAGCACGAACCCTTAATGCCTTGCATCTTCGACCATTCTACTATGTTGAAATTAGGGTTATATCACTTCTTATCCGCCTACTGCTCGTCCCTTGAGCTCACATACCACCACATACACTTGTCTCTTACATCTCGAAATAAAATCAAGCTCACCCCTCACCTCCCCTTACGATGCCTTCCCCTTCTTAGTCTAGTCCATGACTTCAAAGTATTAAAATAAGCCGTATTCTTATGGGATTTTCTTGAGTCAAACTTCCTACTAAACTAGATGCTTCACGCCAAAAGAACATCTAGTTATCTAAAATTAAATATAGACTGCTCCCTCGAAGGACAGCTATATGCCAAACTATTGCTGCTACTATAAATAGACTGCTCCCCTGAAGGACAGCTATGCACTAAAATCATCGCTGCTACTATAAATAGACTGTTCCCCCGAAGGACAGCTATACACAGTCAGCCTTTATCAGAAGCTTCTCGCATTGATCAGCTTCGTGAAGACCTCAAGAATAATACAATCAATATCCCTTATAGACTTCCCGCATTGATCAGTCTATCTTCAGTAAAATAAAAGCCTCATGCAAAAGAACTTTTTGGGTCATGGACTTGTCTATTTAGGGTAGGTTCTCTTTCTTTGTAACAAGTTCTTTTACCTCAGCTATATCATCCACATCACCTCACCATTTGTTTCAACTCAGGACGTAACGTACACACGATATATTGTGATCATACAACTCTTTTCAACTATGGACTTCTCGTCTATACACGGCACTTAGGGCTTCAGGCTCGTTCTACGTTGTGTGGTTTGTTTAGCTCTTTTCACCTATGGAGCACTCTTTCCGCTTTGCCTCGCATCTAGAATTGTGTGTTGATCTTAATCAGGACACTATTCCCTACTACTTGGGTATGCTAACCTTTGCTTTACCTATACCTACACCAACAACATTATCCTACCAGCACCAACACCATTACCCTACCAACATCAAATTTTTTTACCAAACGACAAATTGCCTAAACCATACCAAATTGCCTAAATTCACCCCTCCCTGATCCTAAGGGAGAACTACATCGGTCTGAGGCCCTTCCTTGCTTTGTGCAATGGGCTATGTAGGCAGCACTTTGGAGACATGGGGTCTCCCAAGGTTAGCTCGACCATCCCCTACCATAACCTATCTTGTGTGGTGAATATAAATATTTTTGTGTATTTTTATTTTAATCACATTTCTCTTTATCCTTTTTCGAAACACCGAAAATCAAAACACCGACAATCTTATTATTATCATAACTCAAATCAACATACATATTCAGTTTTATTTAGATGTTAAACAAATACATCTTCTTTATCATCGACACGCAGGTCGGCATCCTTATTTATTCTCATACCTCGCTAACATATACTCAGACCATCACAACTCATCCCGAACTAGGTGATGATCGTGATCGTCGACCCCTCTCGCCGGGCCTCTCTGTCCTCAAAGGTACCGCGGCTATTGGTACCGCCCACTGATCTGCCAATCTCTCCTGTAACATATGAATACGCCCTCTCGCATGGAGAACTCCAGCCTCTAGTCTCGCCGCCCGTGACTCCGCAACCACTAACAATCCTCTTGTCTCATTCACCTGCGTTTGGAGCTGCTGAACCAAACGCTGCAGACGATCCCTCTCTGCTGTAATCACCGCTGTGTCAGGGCGCTCACGTACACCTCGCAGTTCTGCTACCCACCATAATCTATAGGCCTCTGTCATTCCTGCATCCATTACCCTGCGATCGGCTGCTATCTCCTCAGGCCCTTCTGGAGGTGTTGGCCGGGGTGGTGAGAATGCTGCCTCGGCATCGATCCTCATATATGGTCTATAAGCCTGTGGTATGTCCTGCACAAATCCAAATTGTCGCCGCACGCGATCTATAGGAATCCTCTCATATTCACCTGGCCTGTGCCCCGCGATCCACCTCAATCGCTCTACACCTCTCAACTCCTCAGCTATGTTCTCGGTTACCATATAGTTCCCGTAGGGCCTCCAACAGATATCCGCAACCGTCAACCTCTCCCATACCTGCCTGTAATACTCAATGTCACCCGGCACGGCCTGAGATCTTGCCTCTTGTTCTGTCTGGACCCATCGTCGGAATCCCAACCTCTGTACTCCGGTCTCTCCTGCCTGGATGGATCGGCCTATTGGTCGCACACAAACAATGTGCTCATAGGCCCAACAGTGTAATAAGTATGAACTATCCAGTGTCGTTCTGTGATTTCGCCTACAAGCCCATAAACCCCTGTATAGCTCCGCCAAATACGCAGGTGCCCATGCAAAAGTCACATTCCTTTCTATCATCTCCCAAATAACACACATCAATGCCTTTGGAAATCTTCCCCCTTCCGCCCTCGGTAATGCATAATACCCTACCGCTATCATTAATAGCACTGCTAACCTTGTCTCCTCAGGGTGTGCTGCATACATTACCCCATATGTGAATGACAAACCCCGCTGTGTTAAGTCTCGTGCATATGGACCAAACACTTCTGTTATCGCTGCCCGCCCCGCGCTAGGTAGTGCCTGATAAACTGGTTCTCCTGTAATAGGGAGTCTCAAAATCCGAAACACATCTTCCAATGTTACTGTCATTTCCCCTGTTGGCAGATAGAAGGTATTTGTCTCAGGATTCCATCTCTCAATCAGCGCCTGTAACATACCATGGTTACGTGCGATTCGTGAATAATAACGGATTCCACTTAACCCCAAACGATTTATCAATGTCCATTCCGCTGGTGTTACATCCGCTCGGATTCGCGACAACAGCGCTGGCACGCTATCATTCATCCTCAACCCTGTCTCTGCCTGCATACACCAAAACAACAAACAACCATTCACTCCGTTAGGATCTTTTTCAAACATTCTGGAAATTTCTCCAGTAACCGGTACCGGTTACACGTAACCGATATCGGTTGCATAACCGATACCGGTTCTCCCTAACCGCTACCGGTCACTGTCAATTTTATACACCTTCCTTAAAAACAACCACCTACGACAATAATTTGCTCGTTTCTTCGTTTTTATACATATAAACATACCTGGAACCCCTGATTGCCTACCCTGTAACACTTAGCTCACCTGCAACCCTTGTTATCATGTTTTCTCTCTCATATCTACCCACCTACTCTCCCCCATCTTACTCACGAAACATGCAGTAATCAAATCACAAACAAAACAATACCTCTTGAGTTGCAGCAGCTTGCGGTGGCCCTTGTCTGCCCTCCTGTCCTTGCCTGCTGGATGCTTCTCCTCGTTCTGCCATGATCACCACCCTTTTTAACTTTGTCTGTCTGCCTTCTAAATCTCGGATCACATTCACTTTCCTTGTCTCTTTCCTTCTTCTCACCCAAATCTCTCATGCAAATACCTGTCTCAGTCGTCAAAAAGCGTCGCGTTCGCGTATTTAACCTCTTGCATGGCTCTAAAATTAAAACTTAAGTTGCCACCCTAGCTTTTCTATTTTTAGAAAAGCTCATACCTAAATAACCGGTATCGGTCATAGAACCGATATCGGTCATATCTCTACCGACATCGGTTAGCAAACCGATACCGGTTATGCACCTGCCTTTTTGAAACAGGGTTCTTTTCTTCATTTCTCATCTAAATTTTTGTCGCGCCCGCCTCTTTGCCTGCATAAACAACAGAATTTACCACATTTGTTTATCCACCACACATAGCATTATAATTTCATTAAACATCATTTCTACCAATACACAACCATCAACTACGAATATCAAGAAACTATCAATCTATACATCATTTAGATCCAACTCATCAGTTACATATATTACACTGCCACAAAACCACCAATTTATCACATAACCTGACATTCATATATACGCACAAATAAACAAAAACATCAGCATCATCTATCTATCAACATGTCAATTAAACTCATCACACATTCTATATATTACCAACCATTTATTTCAACACATTTTAAACACAGCATGTGGATCAAAACATCATCATATATATATATATATATCCCAGTTTTCAAAAATACAATGTGCCCTACATCGGGGCCTCTGTGATCTCATAATATACCAAAGCCGGCACGCAGGCCGCAATACCTACCAAAAATATCGACTCGGCTCGCAGGCCGGTCTCTCATATCAAAAATATACTCGGCTCGCAGGCCGGTATCAAATGTACAACCCGTACTCGGCTCGCGAGGCAGTATATAATAAATAAATAAATCAAAACAATGAATAAGTGTAGGCACGCAGGCCTCTATCAATACAACCGGTTCGCAGACCGGTGCCCATGTCCCTATACAAAAACCATGTCGGGGATCTATCAGCTCTCCCCACCGCCCTCGGCACCTCTCCCCGCTGGTCCCTGTGGTGCCTCTCGCCTCCTGCCCGTCACGGACACGCCAGCTGTAGCTGCCCCTCCCTGAGATCTCTGGCTGTGCGAGGTCTCCGCCCTATGCGCTGCATACGCCTGATACTCGACTCCGCTACTATCAAGAATATCCACGATAATAACGGGCCTCTGCTCTAACCTCCATATAACGATCTCTCGCCACTGAAGGAACTGGGGCTGGTCCCTGGCACCTAACACCAATATCCCCGAGCACTGCACTGCACTGTGGTGTGTGGCTTTGGTGGAGGTCTTTGCTTTCACTGCACTCGTTTGTGGCCGTGGTGGCCGTGGTGGTTTCTGGGCCGTGGTCTTTGTCTTCTTCTTGCTTTGATGCTGTGCACTGTACTCGCACTGGCCGCTGTGGTACATCTTCTTGGTGGTGGTGTTGCCTATGTGCTCACTGTACTGAGCTGGGCTAGCTAGTGCCCCCTGTAGGACCCCTATCTGTGCCTGTGCAGCAGCCAACTGTCCCTGTAATAACTGCACCTGCCCCGGGCTGATCTCTCTCGCAGAATCGCAGCCTAAGTCCTGGCCAAGCAGCGCGGCGGTACTATCCTCGCTGCTCTCTGCCCAGCCCACCAGACCCTGTATGCTGCCGTGCACCCGGCATCATCCACACCCTCACCTGCTGGTCTCTCCGCTACCCAGTCTGGATCCCAAGGCTGTGGTGCTGGCAGTGGGGCCTCTACATCATCCCTCCTGTACTGAGGGAAGGGAGGTGGCTCGTCCTGTGGCAGCCCCATCTGCCTGCGTACCCTCTCTAAGGGTATCCGCTCGTACTCTCCCGGCCTACGTCCTGCTATCCAGAATGTATACTGGATCAGGCGCAGCTGTACGCGGGCTCCTCTGCCAGGCTGGTGACCTCTGTAGGGTCTCCATATAATGTCTACTGCTGTAAGGCCCTCTAGCATATGTCTATAGTAGGCCACATCTCGACCTGCAACAACTGCTCGTGGCTGGCCCACGATCCCCAACCACCTCTGAAATCCATATCGGTACACGACACGTGGCCCCCAGGCTCTTTGGGGGTAGCCCTCTAAGCCTGATGCATACGATGTGCTCGTATGCCCAACAAAGGTCTGACAAAAATATAGAACAAATACCAAATCGCCTCCTCCGTGATAGCCCCATAACTCCTGTATAATTGCACCGGATACTGCTTTGGTGCCCATGCAAACAGTGTGCTCCTCCACCATCTCCGGTAGCACCCCATCAATGCCCGTGGGAAGTGACCTCCCTCTCGAAATCGGGAGGCGAAGCAGGTGATCCCTATCATCATCAACACGGCAAGCCGTGTCTCATGTCTGTGTGCGCGGTACATGTCACCATATCCAATGCTCGCGCTATGATATGTCAGAAGCGCGGCTGCATCCCCAAAAACCTGCAGTATGCTATCCATGGCAGTCTCTGAATCTACCTGGAAAACGGCCTCTCCCTCGATCGGTAGCCGCAGGATGCGATACACATCCTCTAATGTGACCGTCATCTCCCCGGTCGGCAGATGGAACACATTGGCCGCCGGATCCCATCTCTCGATGAGGGCGACCATCAGGCTGTGATCTCTGTCTATCGCTCTGTACCTCTGGACCCCGCCGAGCCCCACCTCGCGCATGATGGCCCAATGCGCCGCAGATATGTGTGGCCTCATCCGACTCAATAGTGGAGGCATCCTATCACGCATCGTCAACTGCTGACGTGCCTGCAAAACCAACCCACATTCTTAGACCCACTCTTTATTATAACACCTACTTTACCATCTAAACCCCCTTTTGTAACACCCAAAATCTAACCCCACACCTCACCTTTCTCCAACCCAACACAACCCACCCCACCAAGACCCCCAACCCACCTTAAAACCTAAACCCTAAACCCTAAACCCCTACCCCAATCCCCTACTCCAACTCAACCCAACCCAACACAACCCACCCCACCAAGACCCCCAACCCACCTTCAAAACCTAAACCCTAAACCCTAAACCCCTAACCCAATCCCATTCCCCACTCCCAACCCAACCCAACACCCCAAAGCCATACACCCTCAATACCACCCTCAACCCATCCCTCCCCCACCGATACCGGCCGATACGAGACCGATGCCGGTCCCACATTCTAACCTTACTCTATTTTTTTCGACCGATGCCGGTCGCCTAGTGACCGACATCGGTCACTGTCCACTACCCGAGCCGAACCCGCGCACGGCCCCCAAAACTCATTTTTTACCTATTTCTACCCATCCACCCACCCAAAAACCCTAAAATTTTACACACCTAGCCGCCTTAGCCTATCTAACCTATCTACCCTCTCCCTTTCTCAAATTACCTCCATTTACCCATTATTTCCTACAAAATACCAATTCCTACCCAAATCCCAAAAACCACATAACTCAACCAAATCACCAAATTAAAGAGTTTAGAACCTACCGGTACGACGACACGCCGTCGTGGTGGGATGGGTGGTGGCGGTCCAGCTGGTCCAGCTCCTCCGGCTCCTCCTGCCTGTGCCATGGCTCCAATCCTGATCTGCTGGGTCCCCGGCCAATCACCTGCTGCCTCCTCAACTATTCGGGCCCACTATCAACTCTCTCCGCCAATCAAATAGCTCCACCTCACTCAATACCCCTCCAAATCAACTCTCCACGTCAGACAAGTCAATTTGGATTACAAATAACAAAAGTGACAATGACAGGCCGTATATTTCTTTTTATAGGTTTTTCGACTTAAACCGATGTCGGTTTCCTTTTGCCCTAGGAAACCGGTATCGGTCCCTTAACCGATATCGGTCATGATGAATCGACGTCGGTTTGATACCCCTTTACCCCATTCTTTGCCGTTCCTTACTCCTTGCCTCTTTTTCACCAATATCGCCTCTGTCCACCTTTGTTGCACAACATTTGTTCCCTGGTCCGGCCCAACCCAAGGCCTCGCCCTACCAATTGGCCCGACCCAAGGCCTCAACCTACCTATTTGGCCCGACCCAAGGCCTCGCCCCACTTATTTGGCCCGACCCAAGGCCTCGCCCTACCAATTGGCCCGACCCAAGGCCTCAACCTACCTATTTGGCCCGACCCAAGGCCTCGCCCCACTTATTTGGCCCGACCCAAGGCCTCGCCCCACTTATTTGGCCCGACCCAAGGCCTCGCCCTACCAATTGGCCCGACCCAAGGCCTCAACCTACCATTTGGCCCGACCCAAGGCCTCGCCCTACCAATTGGCCCGACCCAAGGCCTCAACCTACCTATTTGGCCCGACCCAAGGCCTCGCCCTACCAATTGGCCCGACCCAAGGCCTCAACCTACCTATTTGGCCCGACCCAAGGCCTCGCCCTACCAATTGGCCCGACCCAAGGCCTCAACCTACCTAATTGGCCCGACCCAAGGCCTCGCCCTACCAATTGGCCCGACCCAAGGCCTCAACCCACTTATTTGGGCTGACCCATGGCCACCACCCAACAACTTGGCCCGACCCAAGGCCGCATCACTTCCATACTATACCCACAATCAACGTTTTATTTTATCCATCCATCCTGTACCTTGTGTTCCATCGAGCTCACTTGTTCGTGTTTTAGCATGATTAGGGTCCTTGACTTGATCTGTCGACCAACTTTGCCTAGACCTAGACCGTGACGTTTATCTCAACCAAACCAACCATTTGGTACTGCCGAACATGCCTAAACGTTCCTGTACCTTACCTGTTATATACCCTGGAGCTACTTCCTATGCCTTGGATACCAGGATTATATCACCCTTGTTTGGATAAACTATCGACCTTTGCCTATACATTGCTGGTTTGCTCGTCAAATCATGTACCCTAGTCGTACTATTGCATTTCAACATGCGTCTGCTTCCTTGGACCTACACCATCACCTTACCATCCTCTCTACCACATATACCCTTTATCAACCCTATCCCTGATTTCCCGTTCACTCAATCTGTGATAGATTTGAGGGGGATTACCTATATCTTTAACATGAGAAACCACTTCATATTATTGTCCGCGCAGCTTTACAGAACAAGCTACACGACAATAAGGGGCTAATGTAGACACCAAATTCGTGTCTCACGACCCCTTGTGACCCGCATCCCATTTCGCAACCTAACCTCATTACCTAAACTTCACACAATTATTTATTAATTACCTTGTAATTGATAAATCCACATCGCCTTACCTACCACCTCACTTGGCCACCTCACCATGACCTAGCCCTAACCCTAAACTAACCTAATTAGGACCCATGACTTGGTCTAGACTCACATCCATAACTAATGCCTCCTTACTCGCACCCAAAGCCGACCTTCTAGCCACTTGACCAAGCCCGCAACTGATCTCTCGGGAGAAAAGCAGGGAAGGTGGGCTATTTTACTAAAAATAGCCTACTTTTTCCTAACCGATGCCGGTTCCTACTCGACCGTCGTTTGCTACGCAACCGCCATCGGTTCCTCGAAATGGGCTTCCCAAACCAAAACAACGGATCGGAATTTCATTTTGGAGATCAGTCGAAGGATTTTTGAATCAAAGGAGAGTCCAAAGCGATTAGCAGAGTCCAGAACTTCACTTGACCAAGCAGAGACGAGTGAAGAAACCAGAAGAGTTGGCAGCCAAGGAGATCAACTGGCATCTTCGTCAAAAACCAGTAAGTTACATCTTGCATGTCCTCCATTATAACATTTCTTATGCTTTTGGAATTACAGTCCTCCCAAATCCGTTCCTGAATCCATTATCCAACGTACCATTGCCTCTAACTATCATTCCTTAGCTTCTAACCATCCCATTTCCCAATACCATCCAAAAATCAGCCATTACAAACTCCACAACCAGCCCAGAAGATCCTAGAACCCACCGGTATCGGTTATCAGTAACCGCCATCGGTTATAGGTAACCGGCATCGGTTCCTTTGATCAAAACCAGGAAAAACAGCCTTTCCCCTACCCAGTTCAGCCAAGCAATTTGATTGATATTTTACAATATTTTGTGTTAACTCATGTTAGCAGGGAAACTGACCACCTTCGAAAGGAAGTTTTACATTTCTCTGGGCCCAAGGCGATTTCCTCATTTATTATCTAATCAAAATCTTGTGGTCTTGTGTTCTTATTTGCAGTAGTCCTTCCCCATAGGAAAAGGAGTTCTTCGCAGTGCTTTGATCTTTCTACTACGGTACGCGCACATCATCTCGACATTCTATAGGTATTCCTCCTAACCCTAACCTTATCTATTTCTATAAGGAACGAAGCATTTCCGAGTGAAACAGTTTGGGTGTATATGTATGGTGGATTGTGGGAAGAGGTGTGTGTTGAGTGGTGGGTGATGACATGGAAGGTGTGGCAATAGTCATGGTTTTGTTTGGTTTGGTTGAAACATTTTTGGATAGATTGTGGAGGTGTCAGTGAGTGACAACTACATTTTGGTTGAAGTAGGAAGTAGAAGGCATCCCTAAAGAAAGGCTCTATCAACATAATCTAGGTGATTGACCTATGCATGAAAATGGTATAGTTATAAGTGGGCCTTACGTGGATCGAGTAGTAATCCCCATAAAATGTGTTTGAGACACCAGGAAATGGCTAGCATCGGACTACGTGGGTAAGAGAGATGAAAGAAGATCAATAGGATCATGGAGGTCCGACAGAGAATGGTCATCTAAGGGAAATGGTATTTTTACGGGATCCTCTATAGGTAGAGGAGATGATGGGCTAGGAAAGGTGGACTCTCTCGAGTGATGGTGTACATTACAGATATGTATCTCCTATGAGTAGGAGAGGTACCACCGAATACTTCTCGTAATTTGAGGGGAAAAAGGTGACATGCTAATTATAGGCTCTTCCACAGGTGAAGGAGAAAATGAAGGGGGTTCCTCTATGGGTGGAGGAGTAGATGAAATAGGTTCTTATGAAATTAGGGGAGCTCGGGCTAAGATTTCATCTATGAAAGGAACATGGGGTAGTTTGGAAGTAAGCTGGTATGTCCTCAAAATGGCGTGAACCTCTGGACATTGCCATCATTAGTTGAAGTGTCACTAGTTTTATTGGGAGATGGGACATGATTAGGGAATGGATTTTTGAAGATATGTAGGTTTTGGTTAGTGGGTGCATTTAGGTTATCCAAGACTAAATATCTATTGTCTAATATTTCTTTGATGATATTCTTAAAGGTGATGCAGTTACCGTCGTTATGGCCTTTGACATGATGATAGTTACAAAAGTCATGTTCTTTATACCATGCGGGCATCGGGGGATCAGGGTCAAAACCAGTGTGTGGTTTTATAGGTGGAAGGGTAATGGCACAAACCTTAATGAGATTTTCCAAAATAGAAGAATAAGGTTCTCTTATTGAAGTGTACTTTCATTTTTCTTCTTGAATTGGAAATCTTGGACAGGAGAGAAATTAGAAGAAGGTTTGACTTGGTTTGAAGGGTGAGAGGGTCCAGCTTGGAGAACTATAGCATTGGTAGATCCTTTGTGTTTTAAATAGCTGTTTTGGGGTTTCAAAGATGAATAAGCATCATTTGATTTAAACGTGATGTTCTTATTACGTAGCTGAATTTTCTTCTCTTCGATAGCACGAATCTCCAATTTCCATGCCATGGTGAATGCCTTGTCAAAGGTGTGGAAGTTCTGCACCTGTAGGGTTGGTGAGATGTGTCTAGTGTAAGACTGAGTAAGTAACTCTATGAGTTCAGTTTGAGGTAATTGAAATGTGAGCTGGTTAATTAGGTTGTGCCAACGAGTGACAAAGTCAGTGATAGACTTGTCGTCGTACTATCGTGTGGAGTAAATATCAGTCATGGTGAATTTCTTGACAACGTTGATTGAGAAGTGGTCTAAGAAGGCTTGGGCTACTTGATTAAATGAGTAGATGGAATGTCTAGGTAGCCCATTGTACCAGTCCAATACAGGTCCTGTGAGGGACATCGGGAAGGTTCATAGGAGTAAAGCGTCATCATGGGCGATCAGGTAACACCCATGTTTGAAAGATTGCAAATGTTGTTTTGGGTCTTCTTTACTATTGAAGTGGTTGAATTTTGGAATTTCCTAATGTACAGGGTATGGGTGAATAGGAATGGATGGATGAATGGGCTCGTTATAGATTTCATCGTATCGAGAGAATTACGTGAGCCAAAAACGATGCTTCTAGTGTCTGCATCCTTTCCATCATTAATTTGATGAGATCATTGGTAGGTTGTGATTGAAGGGAAGCTCATGTGGCATAAGAGGGATTTTACTAAACATGTGATGTGGGTGGCATTCTAGTGTATGGTGATGTTGAATAGGAAGGTTGAGAATAGGGGACCGACATAGAGGGAATATATCTAGAATGAAAGATGCAGGAACGAGATAAGGGGTTTTTGATAATATGTATATGTAGGTGGGGTAGTCACGAGTCACTTGAGTAGCAATTAGGGGTAGATATTGCAGGATGGAGAGGATAAGATTATAGAATGGGGTAGGGGTCACCATCACCACGAGTGGTTGTGTGTCAATTGTTTTCTATGAGACAATGGGTGCAGATGGGGTTATGGTCTAGGTGGTCAATGAAGGAACAACAGATACTATCGCACGATCGATACTACAAATATAGTGGTCATATCAGGTATGGGGCCTAGTTGTGAAACCACTGGGGGTAAAGTAGGTGAAGGTAATGCATTGAACTAGTAGGGGCTGATGTAGAAGTGGGGATAAGGGTAGGAGAGATGGATACAGGCATGCCATATATCAACTGACTTGAGGAGTCTTGGGTGGAAGAGTGGGAAAGGTATAATTGTAAGGTTGTGGGATTCTGATCAAGGAGTCATGTGAACTCCTCATCACCTATAGTAATGGTGGTAGGTAGGGTTGGATCCATGGGTGATAGGACAGAGGGTGGTGAAGGACTAGGTGGGAGTGGTTGATGACTAATGTGGAATATAAGAGTGTTATCTTTGTTGAGTCAACACCATGTGAATGAATGTATATCAGGTGATGTTGTATCCTACAGATGACACAGAACATTGTAGGAATGAGAAAAACAAGTGTTTGTAGGTGGATTTGGGTAATGTATTAGCTGAGAATCAGCACACGATAACCGATGCGATTATGGATGACCGATGACGGTTCAGGTGTAACCAAGGCCGGTTACTATGGGAAAAGATCCATTTGACAAAAGGGGTAAAAACTAATGAATGTGAGATAGGTAAGTTGTATTATAACCATTTATGAGAATATAGAGAGTACAGAGACTCAGAAAAACTCAAAATAGTGAAGAAGATGAGAATAGGTGTCC
Source organism: Taxus wallichiana var. yunnanensis (assembly GCA_018340775.1). Lineage (NCBI taxonomy): Eukaryota > Viridiplantae > Streptophyta > Pinopsida > Cupressales > Taxaceae > Taxus > Taxus wallichiana. The sequence continues at coordinate 583,130,023 of CM031239.1, read as the reverse complement.
CTTCGGAAAGTTAACCAAAAGGACAGGGAACCAACATCGGTTAGATATAACTAATGACGGTGAGGTGTAAACTGAAGCTGATGGATAAACCGATGCTTGATACAGTGAAAATTTTAAGAATGTAGGAAAATAGATTTTTGTGAACTGAGATTAGATGAATTATTAACTAAGAAGCTTGGAGATGATATAATGAGGTCCTGACACACTCAAAAGAAGTTAGAATACTCCAACTACGATTTTGGAGTGTGCAAGGCAAAATAATGGAAAATGGAGAAACATTTCCTCACACCTCAAAATTCATGTCAATCAAATGCTAAAAACCAACAAGTGATTTTAATGTGTTAAGCTTATGCTATTTACAAGATTGAATCATGAATTTAGAGTAGAGTTTTTGGTGAGGAAGGCTTCCTAAAAAGAAGGATATCTAAAAGGAGAGGTTTTATGTTATGTTATGGTGGGGGCGGGCCATCCTCTAAGGTAATGACTAGACATAAGTAACCACCGGGTCCTCACTATCAATCCACTAATCGTGTGATCATTGACATCTTCTTTCGGGTGAGATGTTGTTTAAGAAGATGTGTATTTTTTCAATTTTGTGTAGTTTGGTAGAAGAAGAAAAAAGAGTGCTTTTCTATGATTCTTTGTGTCAACCATCAGTTGGGCATGACTTCTAGCATATAGGTTGCCCTCATTTTAATGTGAGCTAAATGTAACATACAAGGATGAAATGCAACTGATTTTAAACCCAAATCGACAAATTATGTTTGATGAAGTAAATGATGAATAGGTAGGAACGTGCTCCTTCACTACTTATATGAATGTAAGAAAGGAAGAAAATGATTCATTTTAAGCACCAAAAAATAGATGTTGCTTTAGACAATTAGAAGAAGAGAGTATTACCAAGGAAAGAGATTTTGTGTGGATACATGTAGAGAATAAAAAAACACACAATATTTACCTAGGAATGAAGAAAAAAATGCAAGGAACCCCGGATGGGTCCCACCGAGCATGCCAAAATGTTTCACCATTTTATTTATGTTATTGAGATGAAACAGATAAGGGTTATGGGCTGAGGAGGAATACATGTTTATTCTTGTCGGTTGATGGTTGTTGTGCGTGTTTTGAATTCTCAATCCAATGTTGACTGTGAGAGCTTCTTTTTGGCTGGGAGGAACTACCGAAATATAAAACACAAAATAAGAGTTAAATAATATATGGTAGTGCACTACCTAATGTGCGCTAGATCTAGGAAGTGTGATACCCCCTAGATAGTTTTCAATCCGCTATTTTAAAACAAATTAATGGGAGAAATAAATAAATTCCTACTGTATTTGATATGATTTAGGTATCTCATTCAAGCACAATAAGCAAATCTAACATAACAAGCTAGGCTATAGTCAGATCTGAAGGGTAGGTAGTTGTCAAGGTGTTGGAACTGGTTAGGGTTAGGTTCTGGGTTGTTTGGGTCACTTGGTAGAAGGTAGGTTGGCTCTGTTATTGGAAAATGTGTAAAACACAGAGACTAACATCGGTCTAGTATAACTAGTGACGGTTTAGGAGAGACCGACGATGGTCATGGGTAACCGGCATTGGTACAGTCGGGTGACAGTAGTTCAATAAAAACCTAGTTGTAGAGTCTGGGTGAGGTTAGATAGAGCTAAAGGAGGGGATGGCGAGGTCTGTGGGAATGTTGAGAACACTCAGAGAGGTGGAAGGGCTAGGATAGGTGATCTGATAAAAGGGTGGGTGAGGTTTGAGTTTTTCAGAAAGTAGACTATGAAGGAATGGGAATATTAATGGAAGAATGATAATAGAAATGATAACAACTCTATGGCTAGAATAAGAAGGGAAGTGATCAGTGATAAAAGCACTTACCAATGTTGCAGGTCCAATGGTTGGGTGGTGGTGATGATCGGTTGGTGAGATGGAGCTTGGTGTAATAGTGATGCTTCCTAGAATGTCACCATGAGTGAAATGCTTCTGGATCTATCCTGGTGCTGGATATGGATGTCTGTCGGTGTGAAAAGGATTTGGTTCTTCTTGCATGTAGTCCTCTTCTTGTTCTTTTGATCTCGAGAATGTGCTACCTGCAAAAACAAGGTGAATAAATGGTAACCGACAATGGTTTTGGGTTAACCGGCCTAGTTTCGAGGGTGACCAACATCGTTAAGGTGGGATTCCCTAGGTTTACTAAAAATAACAGATCTTGGAAATCATTTCCACCAGATCTGTTTATTCTCCTGGATCAAAGTGAAAGTTTCCTTTTTCATGAGCGAGAATGTGGTTAGAGGGATAATAGGCATTGATTTTTAGGGTTAAACTAAGTCTTAGCTCATTAAGGTAAGTGGGACCAAGTCTTAGTTAATTATGGAAACATGCCAAGAATAGGTCTAGGGTGAGGTGGCTAGGTGAGGTGTCTAGGTGAGGTGGAGGGTAGGGTGGAAATTAACTTAGTTAAAATAATTAAGTAATGAATATTGTGAGGATGGGTATTAATTTAATTAAGTTAATTAAATTAATATTAATGTGGGGTGGAAGGGGCCATGGTTAGGTGAATATGTTTGAGTTGGTTATTCGACATGGGGCCAAGGGGAGTGTGACCCAATTTTTGTGTCTACAATAAGTCCCTTTCTTAAGGCCTAGATCACAGCAATGGCCACTTAGTTGGAAAATCTATACAATTCATCTCATGAGATGCATATTGAAATTTTGTGCATCGATTGCAAAGTAGAGGGGCATTCAAAGGATGGTTTTCCGGGTAGGAATGTGCACGCAATACTAACTAAAAGTAAAATTTATCACAACAACCATGATGTCTATAATTTTATGCTTTTACAACACACTCTGTGAGAATAACGTTTCTTTATATTGTAAAATATGTGATGTGCACACTCATTACAGTGTAAATTATCACCTGATTGATTAGATTCATGAGGCTTGTGAAATAAGGTTGCGCAAAAATAGCATAGAGAGTAGCTCGCAAGTGCAATAGGAAACAATAATGAGGGATGAAAAAATGGTAATAGAGGATTTAGAGGAGGATAATAAGGCCAAGGTTGTGGTGTTTGATGAAGGTTTATACAGAGCACATACTACATTTTAATGTGTTGGATTTCTGATTAATATCGAGTGAGTGCCCAAAGAATCGAGACTTCCACATTTTGTGGCAAGAAACATAAGGTCAAAGATTACTTGAATTTGTATTCTTACATGTGTAAAAATAACAAGAAGGATAAGGGTATATCCATTATTCAAATTTAACGTGCCAAAAAGAGTAATGGATGCCTAAGCAATTGGTTATAGTATAACCTTAGCTATTATTAGTCACTACACATGTAGAGGCAACATGCGTGCGTGAAAAAAAAAAATCCATATCATTAATTATAAGAGAGGAGGTTGTTAATATAAGGTATCCAAATGCGGGTTAGTAGAAGGAAGTATATCAAGAGACTATAGTTGTCATTACAGAGCTCTAAGGAAAAATACTATCCATAGTCAAGAAAGATAAAAGCGGTGAAATTCAAATCTGGGCTATGAGATATGTAAGACCACAAAGAAAGAAAAGAGGCAAAAGATAGATGTTAATTACTAGTTTTCTCACTTAGAAATCATATGAATAGTGGTATGTGATTAGGACCTAGAAATGTACCCAAGTGATTTATTTAGTGTCTACATTTGCCCCCACTTTATGTTTTTGAGTGAATACTCAATAAAATAAAGTAGATAAGAGATGCGTACCTGATAAACATGTAGATCAATGGTTAAAGCATGCCAAGAGACAAGAAAATGTGTGGAGTGATAAAATGAAGCATGGAATCTAAAGAAGAATAAGTCACTATAGACACCCAAAATTGGGTCGTAACCCTCTAAACCTCCTTCGATTAATTAATTCAACACTAAACCCCCACCATGCCCACTTACACACATTTAAATTAATTTAATTACCAAAATTAAGTTAATTATCTACCTCACCTTTCCACCTCACCTCTCCACCTCATCCTAGACCTATTCCAACCCTATTCATTACCTAAGACTAAGTCCCCACTTCCCTTAACCAACTAGGACTTATTCTAACCCTAATATTAATGGCCTATTATCCCTCTAACTACTCTCCCACTCCATTTAGTGCTATTCCACACTTGTGACCTAAAACCAAAATCTCAATCACACAAAATTTAGGAAGAATCAAGCTATTTTTAGCAAGTATGACCATTTCTCCCTAACCGATGTTGGTTACCTAAGCGACGTTGGTTACGTTAAATAGGATTTCCTAACTCTTTCCTCGGGTTCTAAATCTAGTTTTCTAGATCTTGCGACCTTGCATACTAACTCTCAATATTTTTAGTGATCTTTTGACATAATAGATGACCTTATATCACTCAAACACCATAAATTTCACCGGTAGATAAATACGAGCTCCAATGCATTCACTGGGAAGCATCATGTCCTAATTTCATATTACATTCATTCGAGATCACCTTCTCCTACAACCATCACCACCACCTACTTTTTACCTACATCCCATGAGTAAGTATTATTTTTCCTTGTCATTTTCAATAGATTAGTTATTTTATTAACTATTTATTTCATTACATATCATACCTTACGGATCTCTCCCACAGTACCACTTTCCTACTATCTACATGTTTACCTTTCATACCTTACCCAAACACCAATCTAATCACCTCTGAGTCCTTATAAAATCCCACAACCTTACCAAAACTTCCTTCACTCTTTGTGCAGTCACATAGAGTGCCCAAAACCCCATTTTTAATATTTTTACCATATTTCCCTTACCAACACTAGTCACCCAACCGATGTTGGTCCATTACCAATAGTCGGCATCGATCACCTAAGCGATGTCGGTCTCTCGTGACTCGATAACTTACCCAAACCAGAAATATTCCAACTCACTCAAAACCTCCCAAAACCCCACCAAATCTCACCCATATCTCATTTATATTCTCTATTAGACCTAAAAATTGAGACCAACCTATTAACCCTCTATATTTAATCATAACTTTTCCTTTTAGATTCCATTTACTTATTGTATCTTATAGGAGATACCTAAATCTTATCAACTACATTAGGACTCATTTATTCACAATATATCCTTGCATTAATTCATTTACAACAGTGCATTGACATTCATTCGAGGAATCATCACACTTCCTAGATCTAGCCTTCACTAGGTAGTCCACTTCCATTTTAATTTAATATCATTTAGTGGTCTTCTTGTGTTCTTAACAGGTCATTTCTCCTATCCAAAGGGAAGCTCTTCAAAATCATCTTAGTCAACATTATACGCATGCACACCATCTTCAAATATCACAAGTATGCATCTTCACTCTCACCTATTATTTGTTTTATGTATACTTTGTGGTGAAACATTTTGGCACACCCGGTGGGACCCATATTCCAGGTTCTTTACATTGTTCATATAGGGTGTACTTTTTGTTTCTTTCTTTCCTAAAAATTTCACACTAAATCTCTCCTTGAAAATCCTCTTTTGGTTATTAAAAAGAACATTTCTTCTTTTCTTCAATGTTGCATTTAGTGAAAGATAATTTCTCTTCATGTTCTCCTTTTGCTACATCGAATATCATTTTCGATTTGGGTTTAAAATCTATGCATTTCATCCTTTCAGTGTTGCATTAGATCACATAGATTTGATTAACAATCACACGGTGGAGGTCATGACCACTTGGTTAATGGATTTGGATTAAGCGTAGTTCACATTTGTGCACACACTCTAAATCCAAACCACTTAAATAATTTACACATTTCTTAAACACTCCTTTCCAAGAAGAATCCGTCAAGGATTTAACAACCCCGTTGACGGTGGGCCTTGCTCGGTGTTCGGCTGATTTTTCATATCAGATTTTGGACCACATGTACTGAAAGGTATATCAGGCCACTTTATCCAAAACTAACCTAAAACTAGCCATAGATTGCTTATAGGGCACCTTCGTTATCCAAAAACTCTATTTCATTCATAGTCAGTTTAAAAAGGCATAAGCCACTTAACACTAAAATATGATACCTAGGATTTATGTGTTTTGCTAGTTTTTTCTTGTTTTGATTGCATTTTTAGTTGAGAGAATGATTCTCCACTTTTTCTTTTCTTTCACACTCCATAATCATAACTAGTGTATTCTGGTTCTTTCTAAGTGTGATAGGACATCTTATTTCCATACTCAACTTCGAGTTGGCTTTTATTTTGACTTAATTCACCTCAAATTAAAAATTTCTTCATTTTCTCAAAATTCCCAATAACTGACATTGGTCCAGTGACAAACATCGGTTACCTAATCATACTAGCATCAGTTTCATGTTGTTTTTGGCACATTATTTCAAAACAATGTTCAATTCATATTCATACATTTTTGTGTTTTGATTCATTTACTACACTCATTTCTGAGTCTTTGTCACCATTAACAGAGTCTAGTTTCATCCATTTTACCCCTTTCATCTCCATATTTCTAATTATTTTGATTATCTTGGTGACAAGATCTTTGGTCTAGTGACTATCATTGATTCTTTCTACCAACTCGGCACCGATTACCCAACCGACGCCTCTGTTTTTGTGGTTTTTATTTTTATCATAAACAACAACCTACTTTAATTTTTCACATCTTTTTTTGTGTTTTTATATCATTTTCAAATCTTAGACTACATATATTTTTCACTATTTGCATGGTTTTGACTCATCAACAAGCAAACGCCCTAGATTTTCATGCCACCCATCAGCCAAGTTACCTCTTAGACCTTCACCACCTTCTATTTCTTCACCCATGGACCCCCTTTGCTTCTATCACTATACTTGTAGGTGATGAGGAATTCACAAAATTCCTTGATCACAATACCATAGCCTTACAGTATTACCTTGCCCATTCTTCTACCCAAGACTCATATATAGGATACCTATCTCCATTCCTTCCACTCTTTCCCCCTTACGTATCGGCTAACACTAGTGTAGTGTTACCTGCTTCCACCTTACCACCCATCTTTTCTCATATCACCCCTACATATTCGATATCTATCACACCTATGACATCTATCACACCTTTGCATTTATCACCCCTTCGATGTTCACCTCACCATCATCTACAACTCTTAGTGTAGGGATACCCACATCATCAGCACCTCATGTACCCATTTCTTCTCATCCGTCGCGTCTCTTCAAAGATCTCATACCCCCTTCTAGAACATGGTCCTTTCCATACAAACCTTGCCACCTATTTCTATGAGGGTCTTCACATAGGTTCCTCCATCTTATAATATGCCTCAACAACCGCCCATCGCTTCTTCTTCTTATTTAGGGTACATTCCTTCATCATCTATTCCCTCTTACATACCCCATCGTAGTTTGCTTATTCGGCACCACCATACATTGGTGTGTCATCTATGACTTATCTACCTCATCCACCCCCTTATACCATAGGGGAATCCCTTAATCGAATCCTACAAATTATCTTATAAAGATGATGATGGATAAGATGCAGACCCTTGAAGCATCTATTTTTGGATCTCGCAATACCTTGACTTACGATGAAATCTGTAATGAGCCTATTCATCCATCTATACCCATTCATCCTTATCCCACACATTGGGAGATTCCTAAGTTCAATCGATTTAATAACAAGGAAGATCTGTAACAACACTTGCGATCATTTAAACATGTATGTTATCTTATTTCCCACAATGACACCTTACTTCTTGGTAATTTCCCATGTCTTTGTGGGACCTATTTTAGCTTGGTACAATGCTTTACCGAAGAACTCAATATTCTCCTTTAATCAATTAGCCCAAACCTTCCTCGAAAACTTCTCAATCAATATCTCCAAAAATGTCTCCATGATTTTTTTATACTTTGTTTGTCAAGACGAGGACGAGTCTATCATTGACTTTGTTACATGCTAGCGAGGTCTCATTAATCGCTTGCCTCTAAACTTCCACAAACCTAGCTTATAGAGTTGTTTACTAGGGCTTGTTTGAAGCACATTTCCCTAACTCTTCAAGTAAAAACAATCCGAATGTTTGATGAGGCATTCACCATGACTTGGAAGCTAGAAAACCATTCCCTAGAAGAGAAGAAACTTTAGCTACGCAACAAGAGTTCTTCGCTAAAATTAAATGACTCTCTTTCTTACACTAAACCGTATATTGGAAACTTATATAGCCATGAAAATATTAAGCACAGCAAAATATAAAGCGAGTAAACAAAATTAAATAGCCAAAAAAGACACAAACCATAAACACAGATTTACGTGGTAAAACCCTCAAGAGGGAAACATCCATAGAGCAATGGTATCGATTCTCTTATTGTTCAAATCTGGAAATTACAATCAGCACAACTCTTCCTCTTACAACTCTATTTTTTTGTGTGTAGCCTCAATGGGCATACACGGATTTATAGCATTCACACAAAACTAAATTCATTAATGCGTTCCTATCCATATTCTAACTAAAGCTATCTTGTTACAACAACAAGCTGAATAATAGGATCTTGATCCACCAGAAGAGGAATGGTTGTCATCTAATCTCAACAATCTCCACCTTGACAACAATTAACCTGATACCTTGCTCATTGCTCATCACCTTTTTGTAATCCTAGAGAAGCCAAGAACCACCAAAACTTCTCTAATATAACTGGTTTCATGAACATGTCTGCACAATTATTTTGACTGTGGACCTTATCAAGAATCACCTGTCCTTCATCAACAACATGTCTTACATAATGGTATTTAACTGGAATATGTTTTGACTTACTATGGTAAGCTGGATTCTTAGCCAAATAAATTACACTTTGACTATCACAGAAAAGTTTTACACTTTTTTGAAACTGTCCTAACTCACCCAACAAACCTTTTAACCATATTACCTCTTTACAAGCATGTGAAGCAGATACATACTCTCCTAAGTAGTGGATAAAGAAAAAATGCTTTGAAGCTTTGACATCCAACTAATAGGACCACCTGCAAGAGTAAAGACATAACTTGAAGTAGATCTTCTTTTGTCCAAATCACCTGCAAAATCAGAATCAACATAACTACAAACCTTATCACTGCAACCATCAAAAGTGATACAGTAATTTCTTGTGCCTCTAAGATACCGAAGCACCCATTTCACTGCTACCCAATGTTCTTTACCTAGCTTTGCCATGTATCTACTAACAACACCAACTGCATGTGAAATATCTGGTCTAGTACTAACCATCGCATACATCAAACTTCCTACTGCATTAGCATACGGTACACGAGACATATACTCCTTTTCTTCATCATTACTAGGACACAAACCTGAAGAAAGTTTAAAATGTGAAGCTAAAGGGATATTCACTGGTTTCACTTTATCCATATCGAATCTCTGAAGTATTTTCTCCACATACTTCTCTTGTGATAACCACAACTTGCCTTTCATCTTGTCTCTGTGTATCTCCATGCCCAAGATCTGTCTTGCTGCTCCTAGATCCTTCATATCGAATGTCCTAGCCAACTGAGCCTTTAACCTACTGATATCAACCATGCTCTTGCTTGCAACAAGCATATCATCAACATACAATACCAATATAATGAACATGCCATTATCTAACCTTTTAAAGTAAATGCAATGATCATATTCACTCCTGGTAAAATTATGGCTCACCATGAAGGAATCAAACTTCTTGTACCATTGTCTTGAAGACTGCTTCAAGCCATACAATGATTTCTTGAGTTTGCAAACAAACCTCTTGTTGCGATTTTGAATGAACCCTTCCGGTTGTTCCATGTAAATTTCCTCATCTAAATCTCCATGTAGAAATGTAGTTTTAACATCTAGCTGCTCTAATTCAAGATTATGCAATGCAACTAGTGCTAACACCATACGAATAGAAACAATTTTTACAACTGGCGAAAAAATCTCATGAAAGTCAATACCTGCTTCCTGAGAAAACCCTTTTGCGACCAGCCTCACCTTGTACTTTGAAATAACATCATCAGCACCTTTCTTCAACTTGTATACCCACTTACAACCAACCGATTTCCTGTTCTTAGGAAGTTCCACCAGATCCCATGTTTTGTTTTTAATCAAAGCATCAATTTCCTCTTTCATGGCATGTTTCCATTTGTCACTATCTGAAACCTCTATTGCTTCTTTGTAACAACTTGGTTCTCCTTCATTAGAAATTAAAGCAACAGAAGTGACAAAATCATCATACCTGCTTGGAACTGATCTGATCCGTGTAGACCTTCATAGAGCTTGTTGTGGTATTTCCTCAATTTCCTGAGGTGTTTCAATCTGCTCATCCTCCTGAGTGATTTCCTCATGAATATCCTGCTCATGGACATCTTCATGATTTTCACCCGTGGATGAATGTATATCAAATTGAATTTGTTGTGACTGTGGTACATCAACCTGTTTCATAACATTCTTTCCATCCGATTTCATGAGGGAAATTTCATCAAATATAACATCTCTGTTTATGATGATCTTATGGGCAGTAGGATTCCATAATCTATACCCCTTCACACCATCACCATATCCAACAAAGACTAATTTCTGTGACTTAGGATCTAACTTGGAATGCTGACTCTTCGGAATAAGTGCATAGGCATCACAACCAAAAACTCTAAGACTAGAATAATTACATGGTTGACCTGTCCATACCTCTTGTGGAATCTTGCAGTCAATTGTTGTCGATGGTGATCGATTAACCAGGTAACAAGCTGTAAGCAAAGCTTCTCCCCACAATTCCTGCTACAACTTTACATTACTGAGCATGCTCCTTGCTCTCTCAAGAAGAGTCATGTTCATGCGTTCAGCAATGCCATTCTGCTGTAGAGTGTACACAGTGGTTTTATGCCTGTCGATCCCTTCATTCTTGCAATAATTTTCAAACTCCTTAGAAGTAAATTCCCCTCCATTATCTGTTCTAAGACATTTAATGGATTTACCTGTGCTCTTTTCAACCAAAGCTCTAAATTGTTTAAAAGTGTTAAATACATCAGCTTTCCTCTTTAACAAATAGATCCAAACTTTCCTCGAGTAATCATCTATAAAACTAACAAAATATGATGATCCTCCATATGAGAGTTTTGGAGCTGGACCCCATAGGTCTGAATGAATATAGTCTAGGATACCTTTACTTGTATGTTTTCCAGGTTTAAACTTCTGTCTAGCTTGTTTCCCATAAACACAATGCTCACAGAACTTTAAATCTATAGTTTTTAAACTAGGAAGAAGTTTACGATCAGCAAGTACCTTAATTCCTTTCTCACTGATATGACCCAGTCATTGATGCCATAAGCGAGTGGATTCACCTGCATCCTCTGATGCGACTCCTGCTTGATCAATTTATGTCCTTCCTTCAAGTTTATACAGTTCCGACACTTGTTATCTTTCATGACTATCAAGATACCTTTTGATATCTTCAAAACTCCACCTTGAACTGAACCCTTATGTCCACTAGAATCGAGAACTCCCAAAGATATCAGATTCTTTCTCAAGTTAGGCACATGTCTCACATCTGTCAGTATTCTAACAATCCCATCATACATTTTAATTCTGATACTCTCTATCCCAACATTTTTACATGTAAAATCATTACCCATGTAAACTACCCCGTCATCAATAGATTGATATGTAGAATACCAATTCCTATGTAGACACATGTGATGGGATGCCCCAGAATCAATTAACCAGTCATAATGGTACTGTGAGACAATAGACATAGATAATACCTCATCAACCATACCTGAGTCCTTCTCGGCTATGTTAGCCTCCTTTGTAGAGTCCTCCTCCTTAGATGCCTCTTTACATTTCCAGCAATCTTTCTTGAGGTGTCCTGATTTGTTACAGAACCAACACTTCAACTTGCTCTTTTTTCCCTTCGACTTGGATCTAGCTGGGCCCTTCAAATGTTGTCCCCTCTCAGTAGTTCTGCCTCTGGCCATCATAACTTCTATTGTCGAAGTTTCCAGAGAAGATCTCTTTCAAGTTTCCTCAAATATCATAGCTCCAACAACAACATCAAAGCTAATGACCTCTTTAGAACTAAAACTAATAGAGGTTACGAAATGATCCCAAGATTCAGGTAGAGAACTTAATAATGTTACCGTCTTATCTTCATTCGAAATTTTGTCACCCATGCTATCCAATTTACAAATAAGAGTATTAAAAGTATTTAAATGTTCCAAAATTTTCATACCTTCCTTCATATGCAAGGTATATAGTTGACGCTTCAGGAGGATTCTATACATCAAGGATTTAGTCATATACAAGCTTTCCAGTTTTGTCTAGAGTCCTGTTGTTGTTGTTTTAGACACGATGTTGAATAATACATTGTCACCAAGCATAGGTGAATAACACTGAGAGCATGAGTTTCCATCTCATCCCAGTCATCATCTTCCATACTCACGGATTTCTTTTCCTTTCTTGCAAGTGCCTTCACAACTCCCTCGCACACACAAAAGATATCCCACATCTTGACCTTCCATAACTCAAAGTTATTGCTATCTTTGTCAAATTTATCGATTTCAAATGTAGCACTCTGTTTCTTTTCCATCACACTTCAACCCAGTGAATGAACACACCCTTAAAACTCACCCCTCGTGGCCTCCCTCCAACCTTGCTCTGATACCACTTATTGGAAACTTATATAGCCATGAAAAGATTAAGCACAACAAAATATAAACCAAGTAAACGAAATTAAATAGCCAAAAAGAGACACAAACCATAAACAAAGATTTATGTGGTAAAACCATCAAGAGGGAAACATCCATGAAGCAACAGTATCGACTCTCTTATTGTTCAAATTTGGAAATTACAATCAGCACATCTCTTCCTCTTACAACTCTATTTTTTTGTGTATCCTCAATGGGCATACACGGATTTATAGCATTCACACAAAACTGAATTCATTAATGCATTCCTATCCATATTCTAACTAAAGCTATCTTGTTACAACAACAAGTTGAATAATAGGATCTTGATCCACCAGAAGAGGAATGGTTGTCATCTAATCTCAACACCGTAAAACAATTATTCTAAGGAAAAATGATCTGCTAATGCAATGGTCTTGAAATCTAACCCTTCTCATCCATCAAACCAACTAAAACCTCCTTCTAATTTGTCTCATGTTCAAAATTTCTAGTACAAATATGAATAGAGATGTTATACCCCCATAGGAGAACCTTATTCCTCTGTTGTAGTCATTTTTGTACCCTTCACAAACAATAAAATCCCATGCACGCTGGCCTATCACCCCGGCGGATGCTAGGAACTCACCTAAGGCACACACAAACACCGAATCTCTCCTTTATGTGAGTTTTGTGAGAATGCATCATCTTAGAATAGACAATCAAATGCAGATAGAAAAGAACTAAACCACATTCTTATGAACTTAGGAAGAGTTTTCATCTCATTGTATGCAGGTAAGAGAAATAACAAGCAACACATGGAGATGATTTATACATAAAAGAAATGCATAAGTATTGAACACAGATGATTTATAATGAAGAATTATATTCATACTATCAAATTTAATAACCCACATTACATCCCTTGAGGTCATAATAGATCCTCATATAATTATGCAGAGCTAACTCATGCATCGGAGCGATATTGTGCTCATCATATCACATAGAATAATGAGAACCCATCCCATTTTATATGGTATCACTCTGAGCTCTCATAATCCCTATCCATAACACCCTTCATTACGTTTTATGTAGGGATTCACTCTCTTCCACTCTGTATCTTTCTTCTACCTGTTGCTTATATATATAGGCTTAGCGCCCACCGCCATTCCTTCCGTGAAGTTACATATCGGTTGCCAAGTTTCTAAGTGTTCCTTTATGGGAGCATGCCTTCACATACCCAAGGTCTCCACTCTTCATGATGATGCTCTTCTAGAATCCTCCATCGCATGCTTGGAATATTCCATTCTTGATCCCACAGTCCATCGACCGGCACCTTATCCAAAAGGTTCCTTCTTTTCTCGTGTGTTGCCTGGGGTTTTGAATATGGATAAGTACAAAATCCATTTTTCCTTGCATGCCTTCAACCCACACGCCCTTCTATGACAAGGTCCCGTGCTCCCACCCACTTTCTTATACTTAGCTGATATTTTTGGGCCCAACATCACCCCACACTACGCCTATTCTCCATCCTCAGAAACACTCTTCAATAAAGGAAATAAATAATGGTGGATCCTTACAAATGGTTGGGAAGAATAAGGAATGAAGAAATGGGGAAAATAATGAAAGAATGGGGAACTTGTTTACTTTTGGAGGAGGAGAGGGAAATCCTTTCTTAAATCAGCTTCTAATTTTCCCCAAGTGTTGACCTCACTCTGAGCCTACTGACAGAGATCCCCCACTAGGGCACTCACTTCTTCAAAACTCAACCCCTCTCCCTTAGCACTCATTGTTTCCACAATATCTTCCAGCTACTTGCCCAAATCCTCAAGCGCATCCATCCTCCAAGTGATTTGAGGGTACAATTCCTTCAGCCGGTTCTTGATTGAGCCCCACAAGGTCTTAATGGCCTCTAATTTATTTTATACTTCAGCTAGGATATTTTCCCACTCGCCATGTTCCCTTTCTTCTTTTCCTGGAACTCCTTGAGTTCCACTTCATGGGTGGCAATAAGGATAATTTCCACTCTATCTTTGTCTACACAGTTGTCATAGGAAGCCTTAGAACTTGTGCGGTAGCTTTTACATCGGTGAGGATTTTGTTGTACTGAGAAAAAATCTCCACCACCTTCATCTTATTTTCTTTCTCTTAGCATGCCAATGCCTCCACTGATTCTAGGGCAAGTGGTCACCTCTCCATGGTGATTATGTGGGTCAAGTCCTCTAGGAATTGCAAGGATGATCCATACTTTTGTGCGGGTGGTGTTAAGTCTGGATGCTTTAGGAAAATGGCATTCGTGATCATCTCTATCTTCTTGTATGCCTCGCGCACTCTTTCCTTTTCATATTTCAACTCACACCTTAACTGAGCACTGATTATCTCTTCCTACTTCAAGTCCTTGGTCTTTTCAATGAGCTCTTCTTCCTTTTTCTCCAACTCTACCTCTAGGAACTTTACCCTGTCATTTCTCCCGAAGAGCCTAGCTTTAACCTCAACTGAGAATTTTTGAGAACATTACAAATCTATTCATCGATAGCCTTTAAGCATTCACGAAGGGCTTTATCCCCTTTTTGGTACTTTCATCAATGCCCCTTAGCTTACTTCAAATTCTGGCTCATCAATGTGGGATTCAAATTCATATGATAGCATTTTCCTTTTTCGAAGGTAAGCACCTTCCTCATCAAATAAAGTTATAGCTAAAATTTGTTCCATTGGAATGGTGATTTGGAAGCGCGCACACAACACTTTGTTTGGATCATCAATTTATTTCATTCCTTGAACTTTTTATGATTTTACGCTCTTCCTCCCTATGTGTGCGGCCTTTAGAAAGCTAACATCTAAAATAGGATCTCCTCCCATGCTGCCATATTATTTTTCCACAATCTCTTCCTCTGCTTCTTTCATCACCACATCCACATTGTGTTCCTCTTCTTGTTCCAATAGGTTCTTGATGATTTTTTCCAATTATTTCTCTGTGGCCTCATCTACCTGTTCCTTCATGAGGCTTGGGGTCCTTTTTCCTTTTGTAACTTCTTCTCCACTTACCCCCTTGCCTTGGGTCTCAGCCTCTTCTTCATCCTCCTTCTCCTCATCTTCTTCATTATACTCCTCATCTCTTTCTTCTTCAAAATCATGTATTTCATAGATAGGATGGTCTTCACCTCCTAGTTCATCTTCATCATCATCATCTTTGTCACCGATGTAGGCATCTAGACTCTCTATCTCTTCGAATCGGCCTCATCCGTCACCTTCTGCTTCTTCCTTACTGGGGATTCCAGTATAGGAGATTATTCTTTTTCTTTTCCCTTGATAGGTGATTTCTTCCTTGGAGATTCCTCCTGAGTGAGGGGTTCTTCGTGCTCAGAACCTCTTATTCTAGATTATTTACTTTAACTAGAGACTTGTTCCTCCCTGGTGTAAGTACTAGGCTTAGCACTTGTCTCTGGCGCACTTACCATCTATGTAGTTTGAACACTTGGTGCCTTCTACACCTCTTCTCTTTCTCTCTTTCTAGGCGTGGCCTTTTTCCTTCCTGTAGGATCTTCAGGGATGGAGACATCATTCTCCAAGTAAGCACCTTTTTCAAACTTCAGCCTTATGTGAAGGTATATCCTTGCTATAGCCCTTCCAATGATTGGCAATGTTACAGGCTTCATCATTTGTATCTTATGGGAGACGTATCTCTCCACGTACATTCACTTCTTTGGGTAGACTAGCTTCCACCGCAGCTCATGGTGGTATACATATACCTTTCTAAGGTCGAACCTTAGTCTCTTTGCCTCCTTGAACTGATTAACTCTGGCTTGGAAGTATAATGCGGTCGAGACTCTTGTTATCATATCATCTCACAACCTAGGTTTTCCACCGCATAAGTGTTGGTATACTGCAAATTATTTCTCTCAACTCATGAGCATAGGAAAATACTCTAGGATCGTCCACTCAGCCCTAAATGTGTCATGCATTCACTTATACCACTTCTTCATGCGTGCCTTGTGATCGGTCGTCATGGTTTCACAAGTGTATTCTGTAAATCTCATTACGGGTGAGGGATCCTCTTCTGGAGATTCCCAAACAAAATTTTCTATCCCATTGGGCACTCCAATATCTTAAAACACAATGGTGAGGAGGATGTTACCGAAGAGTATCTTCTCTCCCTCTCTGCACTGCTTATAATTTCATCCACAATGAAAGTGGACAAGTTGTAGATGGTCCCTTCTGATATCTTCCGGCATATGTTCAACCATGCCTTATTTACTTGTGTCCACCGTTCCTGGTCATTGAGTTTGGTGACTAAGCACATGGCCATCCTCATCACTAGGTCTGGTATCTCTAAGATGTCAAAGTATCTTGAACCCTTCTTGTATTCATACGTGGCTACAGTCTCCTTGATAGCCTCTTTATTACTTATATCATCATCAATGTTATCTCCTTCACAATTGAGGCATGTGAACTTAGATATCAGTTGTGGTGTGATACACATCTTTCACCCCATGAAATAAAAATGATCTTCATGTACGCACAACATCAACCACTAGTAAAGGCACTCAATTTTTCCAAAGTAGGGCAACTCATATAATTATAATAACCCAGCCTTTTCTAGTTTGACCTTCACCTCATCATTATAAATGGGCATTCCATCTGGCGTCCTATTTTTGGTTGGGAGAACCAACTCCAAGGCCATTTCCTTCTCTATTTTTCTTGTGCAATGATTATAATCGCTTATGACCATCTTCCACAGGTGTGACTCCCATTCTTTTCCTAGCAATACCCCATCTAGGTACTGCATTTCCACATACCATTCTTCATTGGGTGCTTGTGATAGTAGCGATTTGATTTCCCTTGCCCTTTTTTTTTTTCTTTGGTGAAATGGTTGGTTTCCTTGGTTCCATTCTTCTAGTCGGTGCTAACACTTAAATCCTCTTCCCCTTGCTCTGTTCTACCACTCTATCCAATCCCAAAGCTCAACCTTACAAAGAAACCCTTCTAACTTTGTGCCCTAGCCACCAAACCCTAACTAGAAAAATCCTTCCACAAGATAGCGCTTCCCAACAAATTTTCCCACACCCATGTACTCCTTCCACACTGGTTTGTGGATCTACCCTAGATGCACTCTTAAATTTCTTGGATTCTCCTTTCTTCACACAAATTTCTCTTTGGATGCCCTAGTTCGCAAGAGATTCTTTCACTTCATAATCGCAAGGTAACAAATGACTTTCCCAACCTTGTATTTATAGTTTTTCCTTCTTTCCAGCATTAAATTCTATATCACCTACCACCATACTTTAACATTAAATGTAGATTTTTCCACTAAGCTGATTTTAAGTGCCCTTACCTATGTGCCACATCCTGCATGAAAAACCCTTTACAACCTTCTAGCACGCAAAAATCCAACCCGATCGAAGACTCTTACACGCGCGTCTATAGCACCGAAGGCACTTCTTCTGTCCTTTACCCTATTTTTTCCCTCACCTACCTCATGTTTTTCATATGCTCTTCATTCTTTCTGTACGTGGTTTTCACAAATCCTTTTGAAACCAACCATTCTCATCCACCTCTTTTCTACGTGCTTCTTACTCCTTACACACTTTGTATCCATCAACTGGGCCATTTATTGCTACTTCTACTGCTAGTTCAATCTTGTATTACGGGCCTATACTTTGCATCACTCCACCCCACACTAAAACAGATGTGTGGCCCTCTACGCTTACACAACCTTAGAAAAAAATAATGTGGTTATTGGTGCACAAGGTGCAAAAAAACAAAAAGAGAGGAACAAGAAATGAGAAAGGGAAACACAAGAAAAGAAAAATCATAAAGGAAATTCTATACTAATTGGTAATCTGCCTTATTTACAAACACCAAGAAGACTTATTTATAGTAGGGCTTTATCCTACTCCCATTGAAGTAACCTAGTAACCTCATCCCATCCAACACTTGTAACTAGAAAGTGTTTAAATCAAGAATGTACGAGATGATGTAAGGTCCCAACGAATGGACTTTCCTCTTTCCGAAGTGCGTAGATACTTAGAATCATACAACATTACCATTTTCCCAACTTCAAATTTCTTGTTCTTGATATGACAATCATGCCAAGCTTTTTTTCTTTTTTTTATCTTTCAATCCATCTAGCAAGTGATCACCTTTCATCCAATTGCATCAACTTATCAATTCTTTCTTCCAACACTTACTCATCGGCTAATCCTCCTGTGCGCGCTATACGCAGTGATGGTAACATGAATTCCACTAGTAAAATAGCCTCCATGCCAAACACCAATTGAAATGGTGTGACTTGTTCAACCTTTTATAGGTTTTCATGTATGCCCATAGAATAGTTGATACCTTATCATCCCAATCCTATCTTCCAACATCACAGATCTTAGTTAACGTATGACTTAGTATCTTTTTAAATGCCTCAAGCAATTCCATTTTCTTGAGGGTGATATGGGGTAGTCTTATGATGGGCCACCATAAATTCTACTAACATAATCCTGACTGTTTCATTGAGAAAGTGTGTACCCCTATCACTTGTTAAACTTAAAGGACAACCATACCTATTGATTATGTTCTCCCATAAAAATCTAGCAGCTATTGCTACGGTGCAATCCTTCATAGGTGTTTCCTCTGCCCACCATGTCAAGTAATCAATGCAAGTGATGATATAGTGTGAACCATTCCTTCACGTGGCTAGCACAATTGGTCCTACAAAGTCGATTGCCCATTTCTCAAATGGTTCAGTGTTGGCTATTGGTCGTAAGGGAATTTTATCTCTCTTTCCAAGTTTTCCAAGGTGCTAAAAATGGTCATAGGCCTTGCAAAACTCAATGCAATCCTTGTAGATGGTTTCCCACCAAAGCCCTGCTAATAAAATCTTCCGCACAAAGTAGAATTTCCTGCATAGTGTCCTCCTACAATCCCACCATGTGTTTCTTCCATAATGGCTATGTGCTCATGTTCTAATACACATTGGCATAGAACCTCATCATGACCTAACTTATACAGGTCTCCACTAATCAGCATGTAGGGTGCGGCGCGTATTTCCAACTACTTTCTCTCTAGATCCTTCATCCCTTATGGCGCCACACCTATTTTTAAAAACACTACGATATCTTCCAAGTCTTAGGGTGCACGCCATAATGTAAATAATTGTGTGTCGGGTATGGTATCCTCAATGCTTTGTGTGTCCTCTCTCGAATCAATCCTTGATAAGTGGTCAGGCCTTAAATTTATCTTTCCGGATTCACCACCACTGTGAATTCAAACTCCTGAAATAGAAGGACCCAATGACATATGTGCCCTTGTAGAATGGGTTTGTTGACTAATTATTTCAATTCCATGTGGTCTGTGTAGAATATGAAGGGCATTTCCAATAGATATTGCCTAAACTTATTCAACACATAGATCATTAAAAATGCTTCGCGCTCAGTAGTTGTGTAATTTTTTTCTTGGTGTCAACTTCCTACTTGCAAATCTCAAGGGATGATCAATAATTCTCACCGAGTTCTAAGTAGCACATCTCCCATATCTATCCCTAAGGCATAGACATGCACATGGAAAGGCTTTTCCCAAGAAGAAAAATGCAATATGGGCATTGTGACAAGCCTATCCTTTAAGATGTCAAATTCCTTCTGTTGCACCTCTCCCCAATGAAAGGTACTTTTATGTTTCAACAATTCTTCTAAGGATGTGTCGATATTGGCACACCCTTGATGAACTTCCTATAATACCCCATGTGCACAAGGAATCCATGCCTTTGCATTTTGACTAGTAACATCCCCTAATCCTACAATAATTACAACTTTTGTAGGATCCACTAGTAAGTCATCTTTGCATATAATGTGCCCAAAAAGGATTCCAAATGGAGTGGAAAAGACACATTTCTTAATATTAAGGGATATCCTCAATTGCCAACATCTTTCAAACATCAATATTAAGTTGTCAAAATGGTATTTCATGAGTTCATACATAGTCCAGTCATCTAGATAAACTTGAAGAAAATTGTGGATGAATTCCTAGAATGCATGTACCACGATGTGCGAGAACACAATAGGTGCATTCTTCAATCCAAAGGGCATAACCGTGTAGGAAAAACTTCCCCATAGTGGTGAAAGTTGTCTTTCTCTAGTCTTCCCTTGTAATCTTGACTTGGTGGTATCCTGAGAATCCATCCGTGAAAGAGTAGACTTTGCACCCGGCTACTCCCTCTAGAATTTCTTCAGTAAAGGGGGTTAGAAAGGGATCGATGACACACACTGCATTTAGATCCCTATAGTCAACGCAAATTCTTATCCTACCATCCTTCTTAATACTGATAACCATCAGGCTTATCCATTCTGAATCTTCCACTACCTCAATGATACCAGATGCTATCATTTTTTCTATTTCTTCCTTAACCCGTACATGTAAATTTGGATTCATCCAATAAGGCCTCTTCCGAATCAGACATGCACCTTCCTTCAACTTGATCTTCATTTCCCCAAGGAATGGTGGATTCCTTTAAGTTCATGGTACCCACGAGGGAACAAATATTGGAACTTGTACAACAAATCAATGATCTTTGAAACTTCTTTTTCTAACCAATAATCGCTGATGATAGCCTCCTTAGGTTCTCGTCTCCATCCCAATGTTAACCTTCTTCATCTTCAAGGGCTCATGGTAGGTATGTCTTTACTCATCAGCATTATCTATGACCTCACGTGTACCCTCCGAATGATTAACATCCAACATCTCCATCTCTTCTCCATCTATTACATAGACCATTTTGCCTTTTTTTTCATACACACGTGCTCAAAATGTACTTCCTTTGATTCTTCCTCATTGAGGCATGTCTCCAAATAAGGCTCACCTAGAAATTCTAGTAGCCTATCCTCTACCATTGCACTATCTCCCATTGTAAGGCACTTGATCATTTGCAACGCCTTATCCACTGATGGTTTGGTACTCCTATATTCAAAATCTTGAATGAGATCAGCCGCTAACTCTTGTCAATTACATGTCTAACAACGCATCTCCAAATGAACATACCAAGTGCACACACAGCCTTATAAGGTGGAATACAACTTATGTACCCATAGAAAAGGTAGTAATGCTTCTTTTCTTCCCATCCGCCTGCCCTCACATACTTGGATATGAAATGAAGTGATCTCTTTGTCATGGTAGTCTTGTATAAGCTCAGGCGCATTGCTCCTAGATAACCATATAGAAAATGTGATTCTAACCTCGTGCCACTCTAGGAGGTTCTCCGATGTGTATACTACAAAGTGTGTTTTAGTATTGAGTAGGTTATAGCTGAGAATTTCACTTCTTTCATCCTCATTTATCCACTAAGCTTCCATTTCTCGTAGGAAAATTTCAAGGTACACCCCTCCAGAGTAACTTGGAAACTTCCTTCCTCCTAGGTGCTTAACTGAGTGCACCTTTTTCACCCTTGTTACAAGTCCTTTTAATTATTTCCCAATTGTCACATGCTACACTAGTGGTATCACTCATAGACTGAGCATCTTCAAATTGGATAACTCCCTCCGTGGGGTGAATTGTCTCAGGATCTATGATGGAGTGCACATATATTCTATCAAGGACTTCTTCTCCCAATGGCTCCATATAGGGCATTGAATTCCCATCCATCAAAGGTATGATCACCCTTTCTTCCTTGTTCTCGAAGCTGATATACCCTTTGTTAAACCTTATGTTGGCATTGTTCTTGTAACACCATGGGCGCCAAGCAATGCCTTTGGAAAGTTGTTTACCTTGATGAGCACCAAGACTTCGAATTCTCTAGGGAACTTGGCCCCTTGAATGGTGATAACTACATCCTTTAGGAATTCAATGGGAATTTCGTTAGTCTTGTTCACCATATACAACATATTTGAATATGGCCACAACGTGGACCTTCCCATCTGATGTCAGGCATCTAAGGTAAGAACATTCACCTCTACTCCTGTTTCGATGAGGATATTTCTCAGAATCCACCCATCAACAACCTCATTCAAAGTAATCTCATTTTCATATTCAAGGTTGTGAGGAGGAAGATTTGCATGAAAAAAATGTCTTTCGTGCTCTTCTTCGATGCATGGTACCTTCTCCTCATCCATTCTCTCGGCAAGGGAATAATCTTCTCCTGCCTTAACTTTTTACATACTTCCTTGACCTCATCCAAGTCATTCCTTGGAACCTCATTATCCTTTTTTTCTCCACCTACCTTCATTGATCCTTGATACATTATATCTCCCCTTGTAAACTTTGAATCATGTCCTTAGTCTCTAAGTACACTTCTTTCTGACAGGAAAGTTCTGGGTACTTTCCATGTACTACCTCCTCTCTTGAGACTAGTGTCCTTGGTCTTGGCATCTCCCTGACGTGTACGGCCTCTACTTGCATCATCACTAGTATAGGTTCTAGCTCTAACTCACGCACCACTCTTGGCATCCATTGTGAATCGTCCTTCTTGACGCTCACCATAGCAATGCCCTTGTATTTTCGGTGTTACTAGTTCATATGCTCATAAAGTTCTAGACATTATTCGTACTTGTTCTTCTTTCTACACCATGAGTATTGTAACAGATCAGGACACTCACATTTATAATGTTATGTAGATCCACAATTATAACAAGTTCCTCATGGGAACTCACTCCTTCCTCCGGCGTGGTTACAATGACCATGAAATCCCCCACAAAAACTCTTCCACGAGCTCTCGTTGGTTAGATATTTTGTCGGACCAAAATATGAGGTTCAACCATAGTACATGGGATTAAATCCCTTGTACTATGGTTGAACCTCATATTTTGGTCTGAAAAAATATCCAACCAATTGTTTTTAGTGACTCCACTGGGGAATACAGATTGATAAGACTAATCTTATCCTATTGGTTTCGGTGACTCCATATTTGCCTTATTTTCAAAAAGATCTATTTTCCAGTTCAAGTGGCTAAAAATATCTTCACTCGGTCAAGTGAGACAGAGGTGAAACCGATTCATTCTTTAATTTGTTTCAGCAACATAATTTCAGACTTTTACCCAATAATGTTGCATCTAGTGAGTGAGAATTTCTTCACATATCTCAAGAAATCATGTTCTTGTAGAAAAGAATTTTTGACAAATTTCTATGCATTATTCTTGTCGATACTTAGATTCTTGTATGCACTTCATTCAAAATAATGGAAACACAACCTATTCCTTGGGGTGTGGCTATTGGTCCTCTTTCCTTAATTCCTTTGTTGCATGATCTACCACATGGGTCACATAATAATATTCCTAGGTTTAATGGTGATGGGAAGTAGCACTCTGATGAACACATCACTTCATTATTTTTCGTATGTGGCATTCTTGGAGTTGCTCATGAAGACATCTCTAGTCAACTCTTCCTTGAGACATTGCATGTTGTAGTAGCAGAATGGTTTTACCATCTTCCAAATGCATGCATTACCAACTAGACTACCATGCGGTTTGTATTCGAAGCAAGGTTCAAATCAGCTAAAGACTCTCACACCTTGTTAGCACAACTTACACACATGAAGAAGGAGTCTTATGAACCCATGCAAGATTTCATAGTCAAATTCAACAAGTTGATTCATAAGATTCCAAAGCTAGCTGTTCCCACTCTTGAAAATCAAAAGTGTTTCTTCATCAATGCTCAACCCCCTGATGTGAGCTTCTTGTTGAGAAGATTTGTTATCCTTGATTTGGCCACTGCTCAAGCTATAGCCATTGAAATAGAAGATGATCTTATTCTGGCTGGAAATATCAGAAGAGAGTCATCTAAGCCTAAAAATTAGAGTTCTTCTTAGAGTACTATTGATCCTATGATTCAAAATATGGCCAATGACTTGATCACTTTAAAGAAGCAAATTTCTCAACAAGCAACCAACATTCCTTATCGGGATATTCCTAGATGGAATTTTAACAATGCCAATGGCACTCCCGTAAGAGATAGGAATTGGTTGATCACTGCTCCCACTAGGCTGGCCATTGAAGCTCCTCATATCAATGCAAAGAGTTGAAATAGTTGAGGATGGTGAAGAACCAGAAGATCAAGATTCTCATGAAGCTTTGAAGCTTTAGGATATGCTGATGAGTCTTTTGATGATTCAGTTGGTGACTCCAGCATTGGGTACTTGGAGTATGAGGAAGATGAAGGTGAGCATGATGGTCAATCATTTGCAGTCTTCACTCGATCCCAATCTCAGAACCCCAGAAATCTAGTTGAAGGATCTAAGGAGAAAATTAAATAATCTCCCGTGGTTATGGCTAAAAGAGGCTCTCCTATCTCAGTGCAAATTGAAAAGGAGACAACTAAAAAGGTAACTTCATCTTCTAACTCTCTTTCTCCTACCCCCAAGGCAGTGGCTTAGACCAGTGCAACCAGAATTGAGCCCACCATCATTCCCTCCTATACCACTTTTGACATTATCGATCATGCAAATAAAACCAAAATCCAAATGTCGGAAGTCGAATACCTATAGTCCAACCATGAGCAATTTGAAAAACTTTCCAAATTCATTAGAAGCAAGGTTGTTATTCCTTCATCTTCAAAAGGCATTTTGCCTATCCCCACTCATCCTTTACCTCAGAGTAATATGACCTCGATACTTCTTCAGAAATAAAAAAACCATTTTATTTTACCTTACTTATAAACGGTTTTAAACTCAAAGAATTACATATTTGACTCAGGAGCCTCGATAACATAATTCCTGCCAAAGTGGCTCATGCCCTTGGAATCATCTTGACTAAGTATTATGGGCAAAGTGTTATTCCATGGAAACCAAAAAGGTCCCCTTGATTGGCCAAATCAAGGATGCACAATTTACATTTGTTGCCTTCCCTAAAAAGAGAGTGAAAATGACTATCCTGGTTGTTGATATCCCGATTGCTTATGGTATTCTCTTAGGAAGAGGTTTTTACAAAGATGTTGGAGGAGAAATCAACATGGATTGGACCAAAGCTAAAATTCCAGTAAATGGAGTTCCTCATGTCCTTCACCCCAAAACACAGGAAAAATACCTTGTCACTAAGTCAGACGATCCCAAGGCTCAAATTCTCTTTGAAGATGTAGGCTTGGGTAATTATTTCATGACATCTGAGGTGCCCTCTATAGAAGTCAAAGAAGAAGATCCTAATGTTTTTAGACCCTTGAGTTTGATGGGAGCTATTCAACTACTAGTTTAGGTGTTGGCATGGTTCTTATATCTCTAGATTTCGATATTTTTCCCTTTGCTTTCAAGTTACAGTTTGATAATACTAATAACACAGACGAATATGAAGCTTTGTTATTAGGATTAGAAATGGCAAGAAAAAAGGAATCTGAAATCTTAAAGTGCAGGGAGATGCCGAGTTGATTGTAAATCAAGTAAGGGGGACCTATCAGGTAAAAAATGATCGCCTAAGACATTACAGGAACAAGGTTTGGGACAACATAGAATGCTTTGATGCTTTTTCCATTAAGGCAGTCTTAAGAGATTACAATGATAAATTTGATTCTTTAGCCATATCTACATCTCTTCTCCTTCCTCACCCAAAGTTCAAACAAGACACGTATACCATTGAGATTGTGTATTGTCCAAGTGTTCCAGATAACTCAAAGACGCGTTGGCAAGTGTTTAACAATGATAGACAGGATTGTCTTTCCTTGAGAAAGATGATAATTTTAGTGAGATTTATTTTGAAGGATCATAATTGGCTTTCCATGAGTCCATTTCAATTCATATCAAGAGATCGATGGTGAATTCATCCAGCTCAAAGGAAATAAGATTCGAAGGGATTAGTTTCTCTAGAAGGTCTGTTTGACAAGCATGACCATTTCATTCAGGATAAAAGGCAAGCTGAAGGTGCTTCCTCGTCAGAGGTAGATCAAGTTAACATGGGCTCCACTAAGTAATCATGGATGGTAAATTTTTTTCTCTAGAGGAAAAAGAAAGATTCACTTCACTCCTAAAGAGATATATGGATGTCCTAGCATGGTCATATGCAGATCTGAAGTCTTTCAAGCCCAAGGATGTGCAACATAGCATCCCATTGAAGCCTGAGGTTAAACCCTATAGGAAGAAGCAAAGGCATTACAACCCAAAGATCTTAGGGACTATCCTCACAGAAATTTAGAAGATGTTAGATGTAAGGATTATTTTTCCAATCCATCATTCCACCTGGTTTACTAACATTGTCCTGTCAAAAAAAAGAACGGTGAAATCCAGATTTGTCGTTGACTTCCGGAACCTCAATCAGTATTCATTGAAAGACAACTATCCATTTCCCATCATGGACCAAGTATTATAGATTGTCACTAGATCAGAAATTTTATCCATGCTTGACGGATTTTTGGAGTATAATCAGGTTGAGGTAGCTGATCGAAGATCAACATAAAATAGCATTCACCACTCCATGGGGAACCTTTGCTTCTGAGGAGGATGCCCTTTTCTTTGATTAACGCGGGAGCCACATTTCAAAGAGCTATGGACTTAGCTTTCAGAGATTTGATGGGCAAGGTCATAGTTGTATATTTGGATGACTTGATAGTCTTCTCTAAAAAGTGAAGTGATCATTATGATCATCTAGAGCAGGTACTCTTAAGATGCAGACATCATGGGATTTCATTAAATCCTAAAAATTCCATGTTCAAAGTAATAGAAGGAAATTTTTGGGTCATATCATGACTAAAGAAGGAACCAAGATTGACCCAGAGAGGGTGAAGGCCATCCAAATCCTTACCCTACCCACAAGCAAAATTGGGTGCACTCCTTTTTTGGGAAGGTCAATTTCCTAAGAATATTTATACCTAACTTCACCGATAAAACCAAGGATATCCTTGGGATGATGAAAGGTAAGACTCCATTTCAATGGAGAACTAAAGGGAATCTTTCTTTTGAAGAAGTCAAAAGAGTGATTGCTCACGCTCCTATTCTAGTATGCCTAGACTTCAAGAAGGATTTCATCATGTACACTACACTTCCGTACATACAATATCAGCCATCCTGATGCAGGAGAACGAAGAAGGAATCGAAGCTCCCATCACTTTCATGAGCTTCCCCCTAAAGGAACATGAATTGAAGATGTTGCAAATTGAAAATCATGCTTATGCAGTGGTGAGAGTAGTGAAACATTTCAGGTATTATGTGTTGAGTTCCCACACTCTCGTTCTTGTTCCTGATACTGCAGTTAAGTCTATTTTGACTCAACAAGAGTTGGGTAGTCAATGGGGTAACTAGATAGCCAAAGTCTAGGAATATGACTTGGACATCAGACCTACCACAGTTGTATAAGGAAGAGGCATGTGCCAATTGATTGCAGAAAATAAGTTTGAGATAGAATGCGAAGAAACTAAAGATATTTCTTCAGAATTTCCCATGGTGATTTTTGTAAGCACAACCGATGAATGATATGTAGATATCACTTTATTTTTAACTTATGGTGAATTTCCCCACATTTAAGCCAAAAAGAAAAGAGGATAGTTAAAATCAGGTCTGCGAGATACATTCTTTGGGATAATGGTATATACAAGAAGGGTATTGATGGTGTATTCTTATGTTGTGTTGATAAGTCTCAGCAGATAAGGTTGCTAGAATCCTTTCAAAATATAGCATGTGGAGGACATTTCTCTTCTTCCATGATAGCTTATAAGATCTTACGGGCTAGGTACTATTAGCCTACTCTCTTTCGAGATTTAGCAGAATGGGTGGCTAAGTGTGAAGCTTGTCAACATTTTGTTAGCCGTCCTAAGTTGGCTGCTCTCCCCTTGAAGCCTGTGGTAATTGAAGAACCTTTTCACCAATGGGGAATTGATTTCATTGGAGTACTAAACCCTACCTCTAGTGCCGGTCATAATTATGTGCTCACCGCCACTAACTATTTCACCAAGTGGGTGGAAGCTACTCCAATCAAACAAGCTACCTCCGAAGTTGTTTGTAATTTTCTCAAAGAAAATATAATTGTTAGATTTGGCATTCCTCACAAGATTGTTGCTGACAACACTTCCAATTTATCATCACATGAGTTGACTGAATTTTGTTATGGATTTGGGATTACATTGGCTCACTCATCTGACTATTACCCCCAAGGCAATGGTAAGGCTGAATCCAACAATAAGAACCTGGTGACCATAATCAGAAAGATGGTCGATGAGAATCAGAGGACATGGCACAAAGCATTGTATGATGCATTATGGGAAGATCAAATTACTCCTAAGTGAGCTATTGGAATGTCCCCATTCTAGGTGTTGTATGGAATTGATGTTGAGATTCCTATCTCTGTAGAATTTTCAGCCTTACTGGTTGGCTAAAGCAATTGAGGATGAAACTTTTCAAAGTTCTATTGAGAAAAGGATAATGTACCTAGCTAGGATAGAGGAAGAACAGAGCAAGGTGGTAGATCACATTGTAGATCATCAGAGAAAATTCAAAAGGATATTTGATAAGAAATCAAAGCAACATGATTTCTAGATTGGAGATCTAGTACTTCTCTGGGATAAGAGAAGGGAACAGAAAGGGATGCATGGAAAGTTTGATTCTTTATGGAAAGGTCCTTTCAAAATCCATTAGTTGAATGGTGAAAATAGCTTGTCTATCATACCTTGATGGAGAGTTGCTCCCTTTACCTTTCAGTGGCCAACATTTGAAGTTGTTCCATCATTAATGCAAGATGCTCTCTTGCACTATATTATAATTTATTTTCTGTTGTGTGTTTGTTTTCTTTCTTTGTTTCTTTTTTTGTTGTTTTTCCTTCTTCCAAATTTGTAGTGCAATGGATAAAACTTCTTGATTTTGAGTTCTCTTCCTTGGATTTATCAAATAAAGTCCCCAACTGGAGCCAGATGTTATCTCATTTTAGTGATTTTAGCTAAAATTGAGATAACCATAGGAAAATTTTGGAAAAATCTCTTAAATTTCCCCTTTGGAGGAGATTTTGGGGTTTTAGGTTTTCAGTGCATGAAAGCATGTTTTTGAACCCTAAGCATCGGAACATGCGTTATCCAATGCATGCTTCATGTCATGTGTTTCCCAAAACCTGAAACCCGATCATCACCTTTGTGTCAGGTTTTCGGAGGTTCAAAGCATTAGAACATGCTTTTCTATCACATGTTTCATGTTCCATGTTCCCAAAACCCACAATCAGAAATGAAGCCGGTGTGTCGGTTTTCGAACTCAAAGCATCTCAACATCTCATGCTTCATGCCTCATGTTTCCTAAAACCCAAAACTGAAATGAACCAAATTCTTTGTTGGGTTTTCGGGGACTCCGAGCATGATGACATGTCATAAATGCCCAGTTGTCTAGTAGTTGGCACACGTGTCGAGCTATGTGTAATAAATTTTAGGGTTTTATAAATAGTCAGTTTTTACACGTCATTTTTACCTTGTATGATTTTGACGCGTTGGATTGTTGTGCATGCTTCTACCTCCTCCAAACCCAATTGAGCTTCTTGATCATTTTCGTGGTCCGTCTTCAATTATTTTTTGAATTTATTGAAGGTATTTCTCTCCTCTTTCTACTTTTATGCTTTTTGGGGTTATTTTTGAGGTGTTCATGATGGAGTTTGCATTTCTTCTCTCTTCCTTCTTGGTTTAGGGTTTTGGGTTGCTTATTCTTTATTTTTATTACATTCCCATTGAACCTCTTGTTTGGAATTCACCCTTAGGGTATTTTTTTATTTTCCCATATATGGTATCCTTTAGTTTTCCAAAGGGTTAAAAAATTCCTAACTAGCAACATGGCAGGGATTTTTCATGTCCTCACATCATAGAAATCTGATTACATCTGTTTCAGGTTTTATAGGGTGTTCGACATCATTCTAGTTCCACCTTTATTTTGGGTTTTATTTAGGTGCTTGACATCCCCAAGTTCTGCCTTTATATTAGGTTTTGTAGTGTGCCTGACATCCTCTGAATTCTACCATTGTTTGGTCTTGACCAGTGTTAGACACTCTTCCAGTTCCGTAGTGTGTCGAAGATTATCACCTGCTTGACATTATCTGAATTCCACAATTCCTTTAGGGTTTTTCAAGGTGTTTGACACGGTCTGTTTCCTGACACACACAATCCAATCTGTCGGGTTTCCAAGGCTACTTTGCAAGTTTCAACACCTGAATAGTAGGGCGGGTCTGTTCACTTGTTCAACAAACATCTAGACCCAATTTCTCTTCCAGTCATTTTCAAGACTCCTCATGTCGGACCCTAGCCCTTCTAAGTCTGGAAAGATGAAGTAAAAATATCAAAAGACAGATTCTTCTTCTTATATAAGTTGTAATTATGACATCCGGGACATAGAGCTCGGCAATATAGACATGGAAGACTTCTGGAAAAGGATCGAGGATTCTTCTTAGAATTCATGGATGAAGTCAATAGTTGGCAAAGTGGTCTCCCACTCACAGCAGGGTTTCTAGTATCATCCCAATGCCCTGAATTCATTCTAGCATGTGCTTCTCACTATGACTCAGCCTCCCGCTCAGTGAGAAATCAAGTAAGAGAGTCTATAGTAAAATTAGATGGAGATTACTTCGATCAACTCCTAAAGTTTCCCAAATTTATGAAATATGTTGATTTAAATCTTAAGTCAACATAGAAAGCCCATGGGAAGAAGATCAAAAAGATTACATCAAGCACGTGAAAAAGAAATTCTTGATCAAGGCCAAGCCAGTTGTTTCTAGGTTTCTTAAGTCGGTCCTAGAAGTGATTTTATCATCACCCTACTAAGCCGGTTATTTGGGCTCCTAGAGTCAAAGGAATTCCAAGGGTGGATGTATCAGTTCATGGCCTTCATAAAGAAGAATGAGCAAGGGATTGATTGGGACACCTTAATAAGTGATGAGATAGAATCTCAAATGAAAATGGTCTTGTCTACTGGAAATTTCTACATGATGTCGTATGTCACCTATGTAAAGAGAGGTATGAGAAACTACCTGTGTTTTAGGAACCAAAAACCGAGCACATATATCGGTACTTATCTCAAATGGAAATAAAAGGATCTAAAGATCAATTCAGAAGAGTGAATGATGCCTTATTTTATGAAAACATTTGTAGGCTGGACCCTGAGTTGAGAAAGAGAAGAGTTTCTGATGAGGCATGGGCGGAGGTGTCAAAGTGGGGTTGCATCTTTTTGCAATTCAAGAATTTCACCTATTTTCGGTGGTAAAATTCCAGGGTAACCCTTTTCGTTTTCCTAGGTTTCTAGGTGACAAACTCATCCTTATGGAGTTTTTTAAAAAACTGTTGGATTTCCACAAGTTCCAACAAAGCAGACACAAGGTCGTTGTCTCCTTCCCAATTTCCATTGGAAGGTACACATGTTCTATAGTGGTGAAGGCCAAGAATGTGGTGCATGAACTTCAAGACAAACTGAAAAATCATATGAATTTTAGAGAGGGATTTGATATTTGAGGATTCATTAAGTCCTATGGAACCTTGTATCTCGCACACGCCCCATGTAGATAACATCGGGTTGATCTTTGGGATGAGGTTTCCATCCAAAGAAAAGACAATAGTAGACTGACTCTTGAAGAAGTTCAGATGTTAGATCTGGCTGATATCCCTGAAGGCACCATAGACAATGAAAGTGTCTTGGAACCTAGGTATGAACAGTTAGATGGAGATCAACTTGGATTCCTGGCCATTGATTGGTCCATTGCTGAAAAGGCTTCTATCACTGAGAGAGCTACTCAAACCCTTGTCCACACTAAGGCATGGCTCATTTCTTGGGGAATGAGTTATAAAGAAAAGAGATTTTCAAAGATAGCTACTCTAGAAGTGGGACCCTCCAAGGGAGAAAAGGAAAAGGATAAAAGCCCTACCAAAAGGAAAATAAAGTTTAAGTTTGTCAGAAGAGGAGAAAAGCAGGGGGCTGAATCATCTACTCCCACACAAATAGTTGAGGTATTGGATTCTCCTCCTCCTCCACCGAACAAGAAGAAATTATTTCAAAAATTGAGGTTAGTCAACCTCTTATTTCTCCTTTTGTTGATTTCTCATCAGAGGTAAGCCTTGCTCTTGCTTCTCAAGCTTTAGCTTCGAGTCTTTACCCCCTCTCCCCCAATCTTCCTCACCACATATTTCAATGCCACTCTCATCAGCCATGGCCAAAATTTTCTCGGTCTTTCACCTCTCTCTACTGGACCTACGTTGGCTATAGAAATGCCTCCTCCTTCCACACCTTCATTCCCTCCGTCTATTCCCATAGTCACTACACTTGCAGTCATCATGACTCTGCAAGAAAATCTTCCTCCACCCACAGATACAACCATGACACCTCCAATAGGAGCAACTTCTTCTATTGTACCTCAATGGTTGGTCGACTAGACTCTAAGAAAGAGGAAGGTGGTAGTACCCTACCAGCCTTCAAATTTAGTTCACTAAAGGCCTCTCCTACCAAATATACCAAGAAACCTAAAACAATTTCAAGGGTTTTAGTAGATTCCTCAAGGCATAAGTTTACAGAGATTTCCACTCCGCATGGTGACAAAACCAAGGAGGACATAGCAGCTTCGATTATCAGATTACAAGGGTGGATCTGGGAAGGGTGACAATAGAAGGGGAACAACAAGATGCACAAGATTCCATGAATGTGCTATGCCAAAAGTTGAAGGAAACAAAGGTGAGTAGGGATAGTGGAACAGTTGATAGAAGTATTGCTTAAGCTCTCAAAGCCCTCTTAGTCAACCCCGTCATCTTCTACTCCCACTCCTATCAAGTTCAACTTCTCATCAGTTCCTATTATTGAGAAGATCAATGAGAAGGGGAGAACAGGTTGATGAATGGATTCATAGATTACTCCTTCAAGGAAGGAAATTCATTGATGATACAGTAGAGGTATATAAATCCTTGGAGGAAATGAAAAATATGGTGACAAGATGAATGATGAATTTTCACAGGAGGTGAAACCTTGAACTAAATTTGGAGGCCCTCAATGCACTAAAGAAAATTCCATCTTGGGTCTTAGTGGAAGAAGGAGTCATTCCACATGGGGATAAACACTTCCAGCTAACCAAGGCTATTAGGTTCAAGATAAATATTCTCAGTAAATCTTGCAACAAGTTGAGAGAATCTAGATATTAGTTGATTGATGCCACCAATGATATCGAAGAAGAGTTGTTCAAGATATTTCCAAAAGTATTGGATGAATGTTAAACCATTCTACTACTTTGATGTTTTCTATAAACAAATTCAGAATCAATCGAGCAAGAACCACTTAAGTCTTTGATCTAAGCATCATTGATAAATTTATAAAGATCAAGAATTTTTGGAATCTTTGAGAAAACTTAATAAGCAATTAAAGAACGAGGAAAAGGAGCAAGTGGAAACATGGGGGTCACCTTGCAAAACTGAACCGACCCATAATCCGGTGTGGAAAGAGGATACGGTGCTTTTGAACTACCTTCAAATCGGGGGTCTGTCTAATTTAATTGAAAGGATTCAAGGTTTTGACCAAGACATTTCTATTAGATTCACCTAGGGATGGAAGAATTGGATTGTCAAATACAGTAACATGGAGATTGAGATCACGGAAGAGCTCATCGCCTAGATCACGGGCCTCAGCCTGGAGGGCACCAAATTCTTCAATAAGAAGGTGGACAGGGAGGTGGAGACCAAGAAGTTCCTAGATGATGGGGAGAATCTTGAATTTGTGACTGCTGGCATCAAGGTGGCGTCAATTCCTGAGCATTTTTCTGAGCTTGCCAGGATGGTTGTTAGGTATGTAACTCTTGAAGGAATATTTGTGACTATACCTCAAAAACATTTGATATTTATTAATCACTTTTGTAGAAATATCATCATCAGCTTCCCTCACTATTTGATAAACTCGCTGGAGAAATCAATTAAGGAAGTTCAGAGCCACTCTAGGGCTGTCCCTTTGCACCAAGGGCTTATCCTCCTGATCCATCACCACTATTCTAGCTGCTCCCCCATGAATCCTACCCCACCCTCTTCCTCCATACCTCCACCTGCTCACACCGCTTCCACTCCCCCTGTTGAAAAGGAAGATTGAAGATGCTACTTCTAGAAAAAAGAAAGAGCATAAAAACTAAAATCCCTTCTTCTCAATGGGTCCTCGGGAACCACAAAGACCAGTAACTTCTTTGAGAACCCCTTGCATATCAGCAAACCTGATGGAGGAACCCAAGGAGGAGGACTTGATGGAAAGAGTGGATAGGTTGGAAAAGGAGATACAAGAGCTCAAAGGGACTATAAAAAATATGGAAAAAGCTAAGGGAAAAGGAATACTTCAAAGTGATGATGAAGAGGGGGTTATTGCTGAAGTCTTCAAGAAGTTATAGTCTTTGGATGGCAGAATGGGGAATGCAAAAATTCGCAATGACTGCATACTATCTGCCCTTAAAAGCATTTATAATTTCATTAAACAACATGTTCATAGTGTCTGCAGTTTAAGTGGGATTAATGAAGACATTTGGGGCCCCAAAGAGAAAAGGGATATTGCAATTGCTCAGGTGGATATGAAAGACTCCTCTCAGGCCACTTCCATTTCCTTCTTCATGTCGCTGCAGGCTATCAAAACCAAGATTGATAGGGCTATCAAGTAACGGGTTCTTTGTGTTGTGGTTTTTTATTTATGAAGTTGATGTTATCCGCGATTCGGAGCTACTTTTTGGCAGAGTTTTTATATGTTGCATCTCTTTTGGTTGCTTTTGGATCTTTTCTACTTATTTTTGGATCATTGTTCATTTGGATCCTTTCTTCTCATTTATTGTCATATCTGGCTGATGAGCCCTCTTAGGTTGGCCGTTTTGCCCTTCTCTGGGTTGTTTCTCTCACCTTTGCTATCTAGCTTTTGAGCCCTTTTGTACACAGGGTATAGTCCCTTCAAAACTATTTTCCCTTAATAAAAAAATAAGCAATTGAAGAAACTTCCTGGAAACTCAAGTGACACACAGGAAACTTGCGAGGTTCTAAGCGATTATTCTAGTGCACCAGATGAAGCTAAAATACAAGGCATAATCTAAAAGTTTCAAGAGTTTCGAGACAAGAAGGCATCATTGGAAGAATACAAGGATGAGGAAACAGAATAAGAAATTATGTTACATGTCATTTCCTTGCAGAAATTGACATGTCTTTTTCATTTCCATTTTGTCACATAGGAATCAAATTTTAACTTGTTCTCTGTGTGAGAGTCAAGCAAAATAGGAATCTTATTAAATGACTCCTTTCTAGGATTTAATCCTATTTACTCTCTTCCCTTTTTATTATAAATAATGGATGCTTTTTCATTCCGAGGAGGGACTTTTGAATACTAAGAGCTATTGTGAAGAAGAAGAAAAACTTTTTATTTTCTTTTTAATCATTGAAGAATAGAAATAGGTGTTATTTTACAAAATTTGTGTTGTGGGATTCATCTATCTTGAGAAGATTGTTCTTACATCCAAAATCTTGAGCTATTCTTTATTTAGTGTTCTTGATCATTTTAATTGTTTCAGAATATTACACTCGTTATCTAAAACTCGTATAAGTATTTCTTGATCTGTGTTTGCTTTGGAAAGAAAATACATTCCTCTCATTCCCTTCCCACTTTGTTTCATCTATAATATTTTCCCTTCTAATTCTTCCTAATCTAAATATTGTAACATCTCCATTTCATGTTGATATGGATTTTGGGATTGTATCCCAACCCCAATGGTTAGAATAGTGTGAATATTGTACATATTATTTTTGTTGTGTTTTAGATTAGTAATAAATAGGCAGCCTCACTTGTCTTTGAGGAGGGATTTAATCCCATGTACTGTGGTTGAACCTCATATTTTGGTCTAACAAAATATCCAACCAACACCCTCCAATCTGCGCACCCTTCATAATGATGATCATCATCCTTATAATCGCACAAGGCTAGTCTAGCACACACCCTATAACATTCCCATTTTAAGATTTTAGAAACAAGGAAAAAGAAAATTTACATAATGTTCACTATTCTAAATAAAAATTAATATAAAACTTAATTTAGAACACACATTCAATGTCAGTCAATCTCATAACAGATAACCATATGCAGCTATAAATGACTTGGTAATACACTCGATCTATTCATTCCATGACTCGGTTATCTACCGATCTATTCATGTTTCACTTTAAGTATTGAATACTTATCGTATACTTTGTATACTTGGTTTTCACCCTAATCTGGGTACTAAGTGATCTTGTTTAAAGAACATACCTAAATATTTATTACCAATATTCATCTGGTATCACATGGATTTAAACTAGGTGACATAGGACAATGCAACCAGCAGCTTGTGATACTTTGGCCAAATATTTTACAACATACTGTGTATGTCGCTATTCCTAGACAACATACTCATCATTTTGGAATACATCCTTCACCCCACTCTTCTATTATCATGAATGGTCTTTACTGACTACTGTCAGTCCACTTGTCTAAGGTTTAACCCTAGCTCGAGTTAGGAACATAGTCTATTATAGGAAGACACTTTCGATGACTTAGGGTAAAAGGGCATACTCGGTTGACCTAAGTCAACTGGATGTGCCAAAGTACCCTGAGTTATTGAAAGTTACTCCCTATCCTAAACATGTTGCTAACTTGACCTAGAGAAAAACTAAGTTCAAGTCCTTATTGTGTGTAGAT
Organism: Taxus wallichiana var. yunnanensis; assembly: GCA_018340775.1. NCBI lineage: Eukaryota > Viridiplantae > Streptophyta > Pinopsida > Cupressales > Taxaceae > Taxus > Taxus wallichiana. Next base: position 583,092,844 of record CM031239.1, on the reverse strand, counting down.
CTAGATGATCAATGCAAAAGGGTGTTGCCACATGTCAACTACAATGTTGTATCCTTGAGAAGACCCAAGTCTTCTCAAAGGTACATTCCTGCAGTTGGCGTGTGCCAACATCCTACAAAAACTACCTCATCACGATGTACATACACCAAGGAGGTTATTAATGTTAAGTTAATTTGGATTATAAAACATATTACAGTGTTTATGCTAAACCCTAATCCAACACTCCTTAAGTCCTTGTTCTATACTTGGTTCAATTAAGCATTAAATAACTTCCTCTAACTCATGATTGCTTTTAATGTTCATTTATTTAGTTTAACAACAGTTAATCAAAATAGGATAACAATAGCATAAGTTCCATTACATACATCATAATCATTCATAGAAGGTGTAGCCACCAAATAGGTTCAACTAAGGTAGAATTTATAAGAAATGAAGTCTACGTTTAATGATCATGTCACCCTTCTTTGGGTTATGTATCATTTAGCGAGGAAGAACCTTCCTCTATTTGATTAAGTGATAGGGTTTGTCAAACCCTTCTTATCTTTCACAAACTCTAATGTTCCATCACATATTCATTACACATTTAAATACTATATTAGAATTGTTTAGATAAGATTGATAACTTATGTAACTTAACAAGATGCATCTTATTAAGGGAGATTAAACTAATTCCCTTTTTATCTACTTATCAAGTTCATCTGAATTATACATATAACAGATATGAATAATGTCATCAAGATAGAAATTCCACCTTCTATAAGATAGATTACACAACCAATACAAGTAAATCTCCAACATTCAAATTCCTCATTTAAAACCTTTTCATTTACAAGACTAAGTATTTCAGGCATGTTGTATGACAAACAACCTTCAATCCAAAAAGAATACAACTTTTACTTTTTCAATACAATTAAAGAATGAATCGAAACTCTTTACATAAGGTTCAAAATCAAATAACCCAATACAACATGAAATTGATGAACCCAAAGGACCGAAATAGGGAGGTAGCCTGTATAATTTTATTAATCTGCAAAACCATCAAAATTACATAGCAATGGATGACTACAATACATATAGGTATTGCCCAGTCATATCCATACAACCAAGCTGTTAAACAACTATAACAAAATACATACGAGAATGAATAAATACAAAATATAGTTTCAACAAATAAACCATACGAATAAACAATATAACAAAATAAGATTTTACCTACGGTAAACACAACCAACTAATGTAAAATTACTTACACTAAGTTTTACCTAACATTCCCCCCCTTAATTTTACATTGCCTCAAGGGATGAGGAGAGGAACTCTCTGAACAACTCAAACTTTTCATGTGCAAGTGACTTTGTGAAGATATCTGCTCGTTGTTCAGCTGTTGGGAAAAACTGAAGCTGTATATTGTGTTTCAAGACATGTTCTCGGATGAAATGAACCTGTACCTCAATGTGCTTCGTTCTCTCATGAAACACTAGATTCCGAACAAGCTTGAGAACACCTTCATTGTCAACATACATGGTGGTAGGTTTCTCCTATGGTACTCCAAGTCCTTCCAGTATGTGACGTAGCCATATCGCTTCGCAGATAGCTTCTCCTGCAGAACGATACTCAGCTTCTATGGAAGAGCTAGAAACAAAGTGTTGTTTCTTACTTCCCCATGATATTGGTCCATATCCCATAAAGAATACAAATCCGGAAGTGGATTTTCTATCATCAATGTTACCTGCATGATCTGAATCTGAATATCTAATCAAGAAGAAGTTTTCATTCTTCTTGTATTCTAGACCAAGATCCACTAATCCTTTGAGATATCTCAAAATGCACTTTTCTGATTTCCAATGACAAAATTTGGGTTCTTGCATGAACCTGGATAGATAACTTACTGCAAAGCTGATATCTGGTCTAGTGTAAGTCAGGTAAACGAGACTCCCGATCAGCTACCAATAGAGAGTGGCACTTACCTCAGGAGATGGATCTAAACGAGATAACTATAATCTGCATTTCTCCATAGGTGTAGCAATTGGTGTGCAATCCATCATCCTAAAATTCTCGAGTGTATTCTTGGTATATTTCATCCGAGAAACAAAAATATGATTCTTTTCGCCACACTTCTAATCCAAGACAATAGTGCATCACCGAGATTGGTCATGTTAAACGATCGATTAAGATCTTTCTTCGTTGTATCAATCATCCTCATGAACTACCGGTGATGATGAGATCATCGACATAGACAACAACAATCACCATCTCCCCCCCTTGATTTTTGAGGTAGAGATTGGGATCGTATGGATTTCTAACAAATCCATGTTGTACGAGATGCTCATCAATCTTGATGTACCATGCCCGGCTGCCTGTTTGAGGCCATACAGAGATTTCCGAGTCCGCATACCTTTGTTTCTTGACCTGGTACAACATATCCCTTCGGTTGAGTCATGTATACTTCTTCTTGTAAATCTCCATTTAGGAAGGCACTTTTTACGTCCATTTGGTGAACTTTCCATCCAAACTGAGCAACTAGAGAAAAGATCATCCTGATCGTTTTGATCTTAGCTATGGGAGAAAATGTCTCCTCATAGTCAATGCCTTATTTTTTACATACCCCTTTGCTACAAGTCTTGCTTTGTACTTGTCCACTATCCCATCTGCTTTGTACTTAGTTTTGAATATCCATCTACATCCAATGGGTTTCTTCCCTAGTGGAAGATCAACAAGTTGCCAAGTGTTATTCTTCATCACTGATTGATATTCAGAATCCATGGCATCTTTCCAAGATTTTGACTATAGGGCTTCCTGGACTGTAGAGGGCTCATCTAATTCAATAACTCTACTCATCAAAGAAAAGTTAACTTCTTCTCTTGCTTTACTGCAAGTCCGTGGTCCAGGGGTGGATGTATCTAGTGGAGCATCCAATCTTGCATCTCGTAATGTACTTGTACACCATTTAGGCATACATTGAACTATTCCCATGGGTTGTGGTTCTATTTTATCAACACCATCATCCCCATCATCACTTTCATCTTCTGAGGGAACATTAGCTTCAATTTTTACAATAGGTGAAAAATCTACATCTTGTGAGTCCAGAGGAGGAGACACTGTTTCCTTCTTCTCGAAAAACTCAACATCTCTCTTTGGTGTAGACTTTTTCGGTCTTAGGATCCATCAATCTATACCCAAGAGTCTCTTCTTCACCGTACCCATGAAGATGAGTTTGTATGACTTTATGTCCAATTTCTTTCTATTCTGTTTGGGTATGTGCATGCTTGCTTTGCACCCGAATACCGAGGTGTGCAATGGATGGTTTCCTTTTAACCATGCTTCTTGTGGTGTAATTCCATCAAGAGCATTGTGGGTGCTCTGTTTAACAAATACACTACTTTTTTTTTGTTGCTTCGCCCCCAAAATGTCTTTACAAGTCTGAAATCATCGATCATGCATCACACCATTTCCATGATAGTATGATTTCTTCTCTCAACAACACCATTTTTTGCGGTGTGTGTGGAGGAGGCATTTGTCGATGAATCCCATGAGTTTGTAGGTAGTCTCTAAACTCATCACTGGTGAATTCCCCCTCGATCTGAGTGGAGAGTTCTGATGTGATGACCAATTTCTTTCTCAACTACTAATTTGAAATTTTTGAAGGTTCAAACGGCTTCACTTTTCTTGCGAAGACAAAAATCCACATTTTCCTCAAATAGTCATCAACACAAAGCATGAAGTACTGGAACCCAGAATGACTTGGATGCATCAGACCGCAAAGATCGGTATGAACCAGGTCAATTTTACCATGAGCTCAAAAATTACTCTTTTGGAATGAAGCCCTATGTTGTTTTCCTGCTAGGTAGTGAGGACACTTGTCTGTATCCTTCTGAAGAGAAGGTAGCCCATGTACCATATTACGCCGGTGAAGTGTTTTGAGATATTTAAAACTAACATGACCAAATCTCCGATGCCACAACTATGCTGAGGTGGAATTTTTAGCCACAAGTGCTTGATCATCTCTATAAACAAAATCAAGTTGGAACATGCATCCCACATTGGAGGATTTTGCAATTATTTTCAAGCCTCTTGATTTATCTCAAATCAAACATGTTTTCTTGCCGGATTGACTATCAAAGTCAATTTTTAGGTTGTGATCTAGGAGTTGACTAACTGAAAGAAGATTCTTTGTCAACCTAGGGACATATAGGACATTTGATAGTCTACATTTGTGTGAACCAAGGGGTAGAGAGATGTTCCCAATCCCCTGAACTATATATGAAGAATCATCTCCCAACGAAACATGATTTTTGATGGCGTGTCCCTCATTAAGATAAACCAGTCTCTATGGCCGGTCTTGTGTCGAGTGGCTCCCAAATCAACATACCATACATCACTAGATGATGTGGATTGTTCACTTGATCGAGCAGTGAACAAGAAGTCTTCATTATCTGATTGTTCTTATTGCTCAGTAATATTACCTTGCTAGTGGGGTCTTCTTTTCCAGTTCCCCTTTTTCTGCCCGTGATAGTTGTTAGAATGTCCCTTGTAAGATTGTTGTTGTTGTGGTCCAGAGTTGCTTGATGAACCTTTCTTATAAGTGTTATACCAACAATCTTTTAAGTCATGTCCTCTTTTACAAATTGGACATTGCTTCTTCTGTTGATTGTCCCCATGATACTGATTCTGATGTTGGGACTTCTGATAGGATTTAGGTTTTCCTTTACCTTTTCCTTTCCATTTTTGATGTGAAGATAGTGCCTACTCCTCTTCATCATCCTTATTGTGCATTGCTTCCTCTTGTTGCAGTAGGTTTACCAGCTTGTCAAAACTAATTGTCGTATCTGAAAAGTTTAGAGTTGTGACAAAAATGTGGTAAGAAGAAGGGAGAGCTCTCAGAACAATGGGAATGAGAGATTCATCTTTGACCTCTTCTCCTAGGGCTAGAAGTGAAGCCCTTAACTCTGCAACTCTTCTTAGGAAAGATTCAATTTTCTCATTCTGCTTGAACTTCAATGTATGTAACTGACTCTGTAAATTTAGTATGACATTCTTGTTCTTGGCTTCATATATTGTGCTCAGCTTATCCCACGCTTCTTTTTCTGTTGTGGCATCTCGAATGTGGGCTTACACATCGTCAGACACTCTAAACAAGATGATGAGTTTTGCTTTATAATCTACTCTATCAAACTGTCATCCTTTGTTGTGTTGTATCAATTGTTGATCTAGTTAGAGTACCAGTCACAACAGGCCAAATTTCTTCAAACTCAAGTTGTGTCTTTATTTTTTTCTTCCATGCAGCATAGTTGCTTCCTCTGAGAAATTGCGAATCCGGAAGAAAAAATTTGGGGGCATTGGTGCCCATTTTGTAGAGATCACTGACAAGGTTTGGCTCTTATCACTCCAGGTATTAGGTATCCCAATCTATATACCGTCAGTCTGATATACCGAACCTTTCTATATACGTGCCCTTTCGATATACCCGTCGGTACGTGGAAGAAGCTCACCCTTTCTATATACCCGGCGGTACGTGAAAGAGGCGTTAACATACGTGAAAGAATTCAATACGTGGTACCAAGACAATACTGATGGGGTCTGTGTGATTATTGACACCGGCTCAAATAAATATCCTCATACGCACGCGTAACTTCGCTATATACTTGGATAATTTCTCAGTCGATTTATGTCGTGCAATTGTTCACAGATGAATGGGATGGTTTATAGTGTGTGCACTGTGACCTTATTACTCCCCGTCAATTTATAGGGACGATGCCTGCACGGCGTTGTTGCAGCTATATTAGGTGTTAAGTGCGCAGTAGTAGTCACGATGGCTTTACCCATACGCGCGTCCCGCAGGCATCGTATATACCGAACGCTGCGAATGAGATCTAGGATCTCATGAGTGTTACAGAACCAATTTTTTTATTGTTTTTATTACAATTCTGCCAGTTTTTTAGCAGTTACAAAGTTTGTAGTTGACTATGGAAACCTGCAAATTAGTACAATATGCAATAGTATACAATTTACATTCAAAAAACTAGACAATTTGAATGGCAGGCAAAAATTTCTGTTTCGCGGGTCCTGGTGGCCTCCTGAGCCCAATACAACCCAAAATGCTAAAAATTGCAAAAAAATAGCTGAAAATGCAATTTTTAGATGGGTCTCCTTTTGTAAAAAAATGTCCAAAATGAAAAACTAGGCCGAATGGGAGAAAAAAATTTACCCTAAATTAGGGATTTCTCTGCTAAATTTAGTTAGTTATAACTAAATTTGAATTTCCTGCTAAATTTAGCAGTTCTGCTAAACTTCCCGCCAAAAGGTTTGAGAGGGGGGATTTGACCCCTTGACCTCCTTTAGTGAGAGTGTCTTACAAAATAATAGGCTAGCCACTTGGGCGGCCTAGTCAAACTAAACATAAAGTGAAGACATTTTATTTAAACACTTGTAAACTGTAAAACCTTACCTCTATGAACCCACGGTTTGCTCAAACGTGGTTTTGAGTGAATTTTCCAGCAAAGAGAAAAATGATCAATGGTTTTGAAGGCAGTTTTACGTGAATGAAGGTGGTTTTGATTGTGTATAGCACTTCTATCAATTTTCTCCCCTCCTTTGAGCTTGCAATCTCTTCCTTGGCAGATTCTATCCTCCTCGTGCTTGAATTGCAAAGACTATACATGGTTTTGCATAGATTTAATGGCGGTTTTGAAGAATTTGATGGTGGTATTGCAAGGGATGGGGCTGGGAAGTTGCAGGAGGCAACTCTGGCTCTCCTTTGCTTGCAAAAGCTTCTCCAATGCTCCTCAACCTCTTCTGCAATCACTATGCACCTTCCTTTTATACAGGTCTCTCAAAATTCCTGCTCTGATTCCAAATGACAGGACCCGAAGGACCGAAACAGGGAGGCAGCCTGTATAATTTTATTAATCTGCAAAACCATCAAAATTACATAGCAATGGATGACTGCAATATATATAGGTATTGCACAGTCATATCCATACAACCAAGCTGTTAAACAACTATAACAAAATACATACGGGAATGAATAAATACAAAATATAGTTTCAACAAATAAACCATACGAATAAACAATATAACAAAATAAGATTTTACCTATGGTAAACACAACCAACTAATGTAAAATTACTTACACTAAGTTTTACCTAATGAAATTTCCTATCTTCCTTAACACTTACGATGTCCATCTCGCAAAATTGATAAAGCATGGCTTAGTGTAATGAACTAAGCATGATAAGAACTAAGCATTAAAGTAAAGTGCATTCCACTAATTGCTTCATTAAACAAATTTGCTTTCATGAATCAATTGTAAAACATCAAGCAAGTAATCATAAGTAATAACATCAAGTAAGAAGTACAATTAAGAAATCTGGATTACTTCTAAGGAAGTAACATTTTATAATCTGCAACTTCAAAATTATACCACAAGACTTAATAGATCCTATCAATTTAGTTTTGGATCAATAAACAAGTCTTAACATTAATTTATCTCTTAAATTCGTAAAGATAGAAGAGCACATTTAACTTTTCCCAATCTGCAAAAAGGGTTAGTTACAACATAACTGATATTAGTAAGTTCCATCCCTCAATAAAGACAAAGAAGAGAATGAATAATGAGAAGTTCAATCCATAATCTTATCAGTCAACAGAAAAGGATCACATACCCACGAGGACCCAAACCATATTTCATTTCATTTATACTATGAAATGAAATCCAACATCTAATACAACTTAGAAACTCTTAAGTTAGTTTCCAAAAGAGAGCTCAAAACCAAATGCACAGTCAAGCCTGTATACCTCCAATTTTCCATGCAACCTTCCCAGGAAGACCTAACCTCATCACCTAGCTCAAATTCAAATCAATTCTAAGAAGAAAACATAGTACAGTCTCAAACTATATACCGCCCCCCAAGAGAGTATAACTCTCTCTCTTTAATACAAGGTGGTTCAACAAGAGTATAACGGTTGAGTAAAAGTCCTCCAATTGAAAAAGATAGGGAAGTCACAACAACTGAAGACTGAATCACCATTACAAACATTAGTAACAAACTGATAATGAGAAGGTAGTTCAAATTTCCAAGCAAGATTCACATTGTCAACATCCATGTAAGTGGTACTGAAACTTTTCGTACCACAAACAGAATAACAGGTTTGAACTTAGCATTCAACCAAAACCCACTACTCAGATGGAAGTAAATATTTAAGTGATTCGATAAGACTAGTCCTATCCTACCTTCTTCCAACTCGTCTAAACAAGATAACCACAAACCTCTCTAGTTCCTCAAACATCATACGACAGGTAGGGTTTGTTCCAATTAAAAGACAGAAAGGAAGAAGTAACTCTTTCCATGAACCTCTACAACTGATATGTTAGTTCCTTAATAGAACAAAGTTCCAGTCCCAATTATTTCTAAGAACAAGGCAGTCAAAATTTCCCATAAGACAAGAATACGCTCAGAGCAGATATGGATAAAATACACTCTAAGATTCACATTCCCGTTAAGTTTGAAAACACAGTACAGTCTAGAGGTTGAAGTAAACAACCATTCCTTCTCAACGTCAAAACAAAGGAGGCCACAAAGAAATTTTACAGTCAAATTTGACCAACAACTCACAAGACCCCTTCCATCAAACAGTACTAAAGGAAACTATAGTTTTCAATTCAAAGAAATACTAGTAAGCATACAACTCATCAATTTCCCATACAAAATCAAAATGACCAACAAGGAATACTGTGTTGTGTTAAATTCGTGCATAGATCACAAGTTCCAAACCACTTAAGTTCAAATACAAATTTAAAACAGAATAACATGGCTCTAGTAAAAGCTCATAATAATACCAACACCCTATTACGGGTTCAAGCCTTCGTTTTCATAAGGAAGAATAAAATCTCAGTATAGAACTCAAGTACAAAGCACAATGCAATAACTCAACAAGTACAGAATTCATAAGAACTGTATACAAGTTTCAAGGTTCAAAACCTCAATAAGTTTAGCAGTTCAAACAACCACTTGGTCCAAATAAAGCTAAAACCAATCACAACTTCAATACAAGTTTAGAATATTCATGGAGTGCTACTACAACTACCCAAACACAATCATAAATAGAGATACAAGACCATCCCAACAACACTGTCAGTTCAAGTTAAAAAAACAAGGAGCTTCTAATTCAAGCTCAACAAACTTAAGTATAGATCGAAACGTGACAACCCAATAATGAATTCAGAACCCAACAAGTAATAAGCCAACTCTTTTCACCTTATTTTCAAATGCAAGAAAACAAGCTTCAAAACAAGCTACAAGCTTAAATACAATAATGAACTACTAGTTCAAGTTACAGAGGTCAAAAGAGCTTCTAGTATAGATTGTAGAGTTCCAAAAAAATTACATGCAAACCTCTAACAACCAAAACAGAGAAGTTTTCCAAAAACTGTCAATAATAGAAAAGGATTTGTATTCCAAAACCCACAAATTTCCAAGCTTACATGCAAGTAAATAACCACATACATCAAGAAAATATAAAATTTCCAGTGAGCAGAATTGTGTTAATGAATCATTTAGAAGAAAGAAAGAAATCTTAATGGGTAGAGCCTATCATGCCTGATAGTGCCTCTTCGATTCGAAGAAGACTTCCAGCCAAGTTTCCAAGACCTCTTCTTCTCCAAACAAGATCAAACAACCATATTCTTTTTCCACAATCCCACTTATACATTCCTCGAACCAAAAATAGCTCAGAGAGTTCAAAAATAGCTACAAAGTGGAGATCAAACTATTGGTTCAAAGAACTAGATAGCTCCATGTGGAGTGAAAATTGTGAAGCATGCAAAGCTAAACAACCCCAACGAATCTTCCAGCATGCCTTCCAAGACGGCTTGCTCGCCAAACCCAAGGCACATTAATGCCATTAAAACCAATTTTCCCACTTATCTTTCCTTACCACTACCATTCATAGTTGGCAAGACCTAATTGTAATTCATAGTGCATTTCCAAACTTAGAGAAGCCTCCACGTAGATTCCTCTAACTTTCACTAACCCCTGCCACACTGGCAGTACTTTCATATATTAAAAACCAAATCAAAACAAATCCCAATAAAAATCCTTGGAACCGCCGCTTAGTTCCCATTGCCAATGGCCCCTAGGTCCCCTTTCATATCCCATTAGTTAGGATAGATAGAATTTTCTTAGGTTAGATCTTAGGTTAGTTTAAATAAATAACCTTAGGATATAACTCCCAACATTAGTTTTCCACCCTAAAATAGGATGTATTTTTAACAAAAACTATGGGTTTAGAAATAACTTAACATCCCCCTAGGTTACTTCCTTACAAGCTAACAACTTAGGTTAGAATTTCATCCCTCGTAAAGGGGTATAGTAACAGTAGTTAGGTAACTTACCTAAATCTCGTATTTATTATGGTACACAACAATCTATTTTCTCAAGAATCCAAAAGCAAGGTTCCTATTTCCCTTGATGCCATAAGTGCCCTACAAGGGTCGACCAAGAAGAGCCGAGCTCAACACAAAAAAATGCAAGCACTATTTCCAAGATAATAAAGAATTTACCACAAACACAAGTTCAGTCTATTAAGCCTCACAATCGATGAATGTCAATTTTTCATTCAATTATAATAAGAATATTTAAAACATACCTTGGATCAATGGAATTGATCCAAGGACGAGTCCAATAGCGAAAGGTAAGTTGCAACTCTTAAAACTAGATTGCAGCTTATCCAAAGAGAGTGAAATAGATTATTGCAAGCAACAACATACCAGCCCTTCAATCAAAGAGCATAATTGATTTATCCATTTCAAGCATGATCTTCAATAGTCAAAAGAACACACCTTTATCAATAAAATCACATGTCAACACTTGAAATGCAAATGAGGAATATAACCATTGTTGAGGGTGTTACAAAACCCGGATCAATAACATCATGGATCTTATGATCAATCTACAATCCTTGGTATCATGGGTTGTAAAGGTATATATCTTGCGGTAGAAATAAATATTCTTGTGGATTGTAAGCTAGAGTAGAGGGAATCTACTTACATCATGATCCCCATGGCATATCTCATAGTATACCACCATAGCGCACACTGACTTCCAAGGGAAACTATCATTTCATGTCCCTCCACTTCGTAGTCTGTAAACCAAATCCCACTACAAACCTCATACGCTAAGTTTTGAGACAACTTCTCCAACCGCTTGGCCATTTCAGCAATTTGGGCCTCCAAAAATGGACCAACACTAGTATCAACACTCCCAAAGGCTTTAGCACTCATGGAAGCTTCCAATGCCTCACATGGGTCAATGAAATTCTTGTGCAATAGAGCCCTTTTAAATGGTGTTATTAATCCTCTGAAAAACCATTGAGCATGTTGAGAAGGATGAATGTCATAGGAGATATTTGACAAGAGTCTTGAAACACGTGTCATATTCCCACACACTATCTACCATTCCCTACTAGATCTCCTTTAGAGTGCTAATTCTCTTCTACTTGAACTCTAGAATATGGAACTCTACGAGGAAAGAGTTCTTCAACGTGGTGTAGTCTATCACCATCTGATGGGGGTCATACTTCCTATACCAACTATGTGTGTGCACCCTTGCAACTTTCTTTCAAACTTGCTTGCCTTCCACTCTGGGGTAGTGATCCCCTTCATGCGTCATAGTAACTCACAATTTTACACATTCTATGCTACATCTTCAATACCCCTATACTCTGGTAAGTACAAATAAATCTCAAAAAACACTTGGGGAGGTGGTTGGGGTCATTTTCCTCCCAATATAGATCCTTGGTTCCCTCGGTGTTTCCTCCTCCACTAGATCCAATGGATCCACTAGGTCATGTTCCTCCTAACCCACCAGATCCACCTCCTACAGTCGAGAAAAGGTCCTAAAGTGGTCATGCCAAGGGTTCTTAACATCCCACTAAACTGCATGTTGATGATCTATGATAATGTCCCACTACCAGTTGTGTGCCCCGTGCCACTCCCAGACGTGATACCAAAAGCTTGTGTACTTACACCTTGTCCAAAGATTCCTCCAAATACAGGAAAGGATTGTGTAGCCATGGATGTTCCAAATGAGAAATTATATCTCTTGGGTGCCGATCGGTTACTCCCACCGATACCAACTAGGTTAACAATACTTTTCCCTTGATCTAGAAAACCAAGCGCTAGGGATTAATTGTCGGTGGGTTGAGACACACACGCCAATGGCTCTTTTTCTCCATGTGAAAAAATATCATCAGAAGCTGAATGGGCTTCTCTCCCATGCTTTCTAAGATGGGGTATCATAGACTACTTAGGTTTCACAACCTTTGCATAAACCTCAACTCTTTCCCACAATGTCTACCTCCATATATCGATCACACTTGAAACCTCGTGTTGTCTATTCATCTCCCTTTCATGAGATTTGATACTTGAGTTATCTTTCCTCCCTTTCCTTTTTAGCCATAATGTCCGTCATCTTCCTCCACCCTAGCTTCCTCTCCTAATGCTTAGAGAATATTAGCCAGCCATGGGAATGCTTCTAAACTCAAAGTAATGACCAAGATCTTTATAGCCAGAGGAATAGCACATAAAAATGATCCTCTAGGCTCCCTCAAAAACTCAAACTTAGCAGCCTCTAGGTAAGAATACATTGAAATGGCATATTTTAAAGTATAATTGGTCAGCACCCTCTTCCACTAATGATCAATAGCACGCATCCAAGTTACATCTATATCTTACAGCCTTTGATAGTCATCTTGGGTCCACATGCATGATCTATAGTACCAGCTTGATCTAGATGCGTAGGTTGAAAGCCATTCATATAGTTCTACTAGGAAGCAACAAAATAATGTCTCATATAACTCATGGTATAGGTTCTCTTCTACCCATCTACACGCATTGAACTCAGATCCAGTGTTGAATCTTTGAGAAAACTCATCCTCCATGCTCTTGAACCATGTTTCAACACTTTCTAAGGTCATGCGCTCTATCATCACACATCACAAGGACAAAGATGCATTCCATTTCTCACAACAACTTCAAAAATAGGTCCCGACAATGAAACCAAAATGTAGTCATTTTTTTACCCTTCACATAACAGAAAAATCCCATGCACGTCATCCTATCACCTAGCGAGTGTTAGGTGCTCACCTGAGGCACGTGCGGGCATCAAGTATCTCCTTTCTGTTATTTTTGTGAGAATGTATCATCTTACAATAGAAAATCAAATGCAAGACAGAAAAAGAACTAAACCACATTCTTATGAACTTATGAATATTTGTCATCTCATTGTATGCAGGTAAGAGAAATAACAAGCAACACATGGATATGATTTATACAGAATGGAAATGCATAAGTATTAAATATAGATGATTTATAACAATGTATTATATTCATACTATCAAAGGTAATAACCCACATTACATCCCTTGAGGTCATAATAGGTCATCATATAATTATGCAGAGCCAACTCATGCATCAGAACTATATTATGCTCATCATATTACATAGAAGAATGAGAACCCATCCCCTTCTATATGCTATCACTCAAAAATATCTCCTAATCCCTATCCATAACACCCTGAATTCTCTTTTCTGCAAGGCTTCACCTCTCTTCCACTCTATCTCTTTATTCTATGGGGTGCTTGTATATATAGCCTTAGCACCCACCTGTCATGCCTTTCAGAAGTTATAGATTGGTCACCAAGTGTCGAAGTGGTCCTTCATGGGAGCATGCCTTCATAGATCTGAGCTCTCCACTCTACATGATGATGCTCTTCTAGAACCCTCCATCACATGCTTGTAATATTCCATTCTTGATCCCACAGTCACCAGGCTAGCACCTTATCCACAAGGGTCATGTTTTTCTCATGTGTTTCCTGGGGTGCTGAATATGGCTAAGTACAAAACCTATTTTTCCTTGTGTGCCTTCAACCCATGTGACCTTCCATCACTAGGTCCCATGCACCCATGTGCCTTCTTGTACTTAGCTGATATTTTGGGGCCCAACATTTGTGTTGGGAAAATTGTTAAAAATGGGAGCCATTAATCTTACACCAATTAAACCATATACTAACTTAGATCCTTCCCGTCATCATGTACCCGTATGGTATAAGTATAATGATTAATGTAACTATCACCACATTATAGGGAATAGTGATGGAAATTACAAAACATTCAAAAAAATTCCAAGAAATGTTAGATAATGAGGATATCATTCTCAAAACCCTAACATGCCTACATATAAAAATCTTTAGATCTTTAAGAAAACTTTTCCAAACCATACCCATTCATCAAATCAGGCCGGTGAGACCTCTAGCAATGACACCAATTTTTATGAGGTCCGTGCCATCTTTTACATAGTACTTGTCCCTTGTACTCAGTTGTTTTCCATCTCATTTATTAACGAAATTCTTTCGTAAGCTCCTCTACCCACAGAGGAGTCTATTTCACCTACTCCTCTACCCATGGAGGAGCCTACCTCACCTACCCCTTCATCTACAGAGGCACTTACACCACTTATTTCATCACCTATCAACAAGCCCGTATTACCCACTCTTCTACCGAAAGAAGAGTTTATCTTATCCTCTTCTCTACCTAGATAAGAGTCTACACCACCTACCTTTCCCGTCCTCGAACCATAGAGGAGAAAATTTTATACTCTCTTCTTGTCAGTGATGCGTCTCTCAGGGTCTTCTAGGATCCTGTTAACCTTCTTTCATCACTTCTACCTAAAGAGTCAAAAGCCAAAAATTTCCCTATCTCATAGACCTCAGAATTTTTCGCAAGGATTACTACCAAGTCATCACCATCTTCCTCTACCTCTATGCCATTCTCATGTTTGGCCAATTGTTTAGATTATGTTGACCACACCATTCTCTGGGGTGCCTTCAGTTCAAGTACCAACCCAAATGAAGATGTTGTCTCTGGATACTTTGATGATCTATCCTAACATATACAAGGCAACTAAATTTGTCACACCCGAGCTAGTTGTATTAGCCTCCTCTTCATTAGCCTTACCTTCACCTCATACTTCACCTACACCTAAACCTTCATCTACACCTATTCCTTCACCCGCACCTAAAACGTTGTTTCACTCGAAATGTTTCATTCCTTTTAGAAACAGATAAGGTTAGGGCTAGGAGGAATACCTGTTGAACGTCGAGATGGTGTGCGCGTACCATAGAGAAAGATCAGGTTGACTGCGAAGAACTCCTTTTTGTCTTGGAAGGACTACCTGCAAATAAGAACACAAGACCACACGATTTTGATTAGACAATAAATGAGGGAACTGCCTTGGGCCCAGGAAATATAAAACTTCCTTTCGAAGGTGGTCAGTTCCCCTGCTAATATGAATCAACACAAAAGACTGTAAAATATCAATTAAATTATTTTGTTGAAACGGGTAGGGAAAGGCTGATTTCTGGTTGTAGTCAGGATAACCGATACCGGCTACTGGTAGCCGATGTCGGTAGGGTTTAGGATCTGTAGGTTGGTTGTTTTGTGGGGTGGTTGTGCTGTAGGGTAACTATGTTGTTTGTAAGGCTGGTTTTATGGGTGATATTAGGAAATGAGGTGATGAGAGGTAAAAGAATGATAGTTAGATGCAATGGCACGCTGGGTAGTGGATTCAGGAATGGATTTATGAGGACTGTGATTCAAAAAGCATAAGAAATGTTATAACAGAGGACATGCAAGATGTGACTTACTGGTTTTTGACGAAGATGCAAGTTGATCTCCTTTGCTGCAAACTCTTCTGGTTTTTCCACTCGTCTCTGCTCGGTCAAGTGAAGATCTGGACTCTCTTGATCACTCCCAAATGATCTCTGTTGATTCAAAAATCCTTCGACCCTGATCCAAAATGAAATTCCGATCCTTTGTTTTTGGTTTGGGGAGGCCATTTACAGGGAACCGATGGCGGTTACGTAACCGACGGCGGTCGAGTAGGAACCGGCATCGGTAAGGAAAAAGTAGGCTATTTTTAGTAAAATAGCCCACCTTCCCTGCTTTTCTCCCGAGAGAATAGTTGCATGAGCTTGGTCAAGTGACTAGAAGGTCATTTTGGGTGCGAGAAAGGGGTCATTAGTCATGGGTGTAGGTGTAGACCAAGTTTTAGGTCTTAATTAGGTTAGTTTAGGATTAGGGCTAGGTCATGATGAGGTGGCAAAATGAGGTGGTAGGTGAGGTGATGGGGATTTATCAATTACAAGATAATTAATAAATAATTGTGTAAGGTTTAGGTAATGAGGTTAGGTTGCGAAATGGGATGCGGGTCACAAGGGGTCGTAAGAAACGAATTTGGTGTCTACATTAGCCCCTTATTGTCGTGTAGCTTGTGTTGTAAAGCTGCATGAGACAATAATATGAAGTGGTTTCTCCTGTTAAGGATATAGGTAATCCCCCTCAAATCTATCACAGATTGAGTGAACGGGAAATCAGGGATAGGGTTGATAAAGGGTACATGTTGTAGAGAGGATGGTAAGGTGGTGGGGTAGGTCCAAGGTAGCAGACGCATGTTGAAATGCAATAGTGCGACTAGGGTACATGATTTGACGAGCAAACCAGCAATGTATAGGCAAAGGTCGATAGTTTATCCAAACAAGGGTGATATAATCCTGGTATCCAAGGCATAGGAAGTAGCTCCAGGGTATATAACAGGTAAGGTACAGGAACGTTTAGGCATGTTCGGCAGTACCAAATGGTTGGTTTGGTTGAGATAAACGTCACGGTCTAGGTCTAGGCAAAGTTGGTCGACAGATCAAGTCAAGGACCCTAATTATGCTAAAACACGAACAGGTGAGCTCGATTGGACAAAAAACTACAGGATGGGTGGATAAGAGTGTATGTTGGTGATGTTGGGTAAGGTATGGAAGTGGTACGGCCTTACGTCGGGCCAAATGCTTGGGGTGCGGTCTTGGGTCGGGAATTTGGATGGGTAGGGTCGGAGCCTTGGGTCGGCCGGATGGTTAGGGTTGCGGCGTTGGGTCGGGCCAAATGGGTAAGGTTGCGGCCTTGGGTCGGGCCAAATGGGTAAGGTGAGGCCTTGGGTTGGGCCAAATGGTTAGGGCAAGGCCTTAGGTCGAGCCAAATGGTTGGTGTGGCCTTGGGTTGGGCCAAATGGGTAGGGTGAGGCCTTGGGTCGGGCCAAATGGTTAGGGCGAGGCCTTGGGTCGGGCCAAATGGTTGGTTGTGGCCTTGGGTCGGGCCAAATGGGTAGGGTGAGGCCTTGGGTCAGGCCAAATGGTGAGGGCGAGGCCTTGGGTCGGGCCGGATAGGTAGGTTGAGGCCTTGGGTCGGGCCGGATAGGTGAACAAATGGTGTTCAGCAAAGGTGGATATAGGTGATATTGGGAGAAAGGGCGATTAGTAAATAGGGGCAGAAAGTTGGGTGAATAAAGACAAAACCGATATCGGTTAGCTATGACCGGTACCGGTTAGGTAACCGATGCCGGTTCCTTAGGGCACGATGTGACCGGTGTCGGTTCTATGTTAAAAACCTATAAAAAGAAAAATACGGCCTGTCATTGTCACATTTCTAATTTGAAAACCGATTTGGGGTGTCTGAGGTGGAATAGTGATATTGGTGCATTTGTTCGCTGAGGTGGCACTATTGGACTGGAGGAGTGAGTTGGTAGCGGGCCCGAGTGAGGAGGAGGCAGTAGTTGATTGGTTGAGGACCCAGAAGAGGACAGTTGGAGCCATGGCACAGCCAGGAGGAGCAGGAGGAGCTGGACTACCACCACCCATCCCACCACGACGACGTGTCATCGGCAGGGACCAGCAAAGTGCGATGCAGCAAAGAGGGAGGTGGAGAGAGCTGAGGGGTCCCTGCACATTTGTATATTGGACATGGGCACCGGTCTGCGAACTAGTTGTGTTGATAGAGGCCTACGTGCCTACATTTATTCATTTATTGATTCATTATAGACCATCCTGCGAGCTGAGTATGGGTTGTACAGTTGATACCAGCCTGCGAGCCGAGTATATTTTTGATATGAGGGACCGACTGCGAGCTGAGTCGAGATGTTTGATAGTTATTATGGCCTGTGTGCCGGCTTTGTTGGATGATGAGATCACAGAGGCCCCGATGCAGGGCACATTGTATATTTGAAACTTGTATATATATATAGAGAGAGATGATGTTTTGATCCACATGTAGTGTTTAAAATGTTTTTAAGTATTTCGTCAATGGTTTGTGATATAGAATGTATGATGAGTTTAATTGACATGTTGATATATGGATGATGTTGATGTCTTTTACACGTATATATGGATGACATGTTATATGATGAAATGTTGCATGTTTTGGTGCTGGTTTTGGGACATTGTTATATATGTATCTGATGAGTTGGATCCAAATGATGTATAGATAGATAGTTTTTTGTTTTGTTTTGTTTTGTTTTGGTATCCTTAGTTGATGGCTTGTTTGTTTTTGTAAAATAGATGATGTTAATGAAATTGTAATGATATGTGTGGTGGATGGACAAATATGGATAATGGTGATGAGATGCAGGAAAAGAGGCGGGCGCGACAAAAATTAGGTAAAAAACGAAGAAAAGAACCATGTTTCAAAAAGGCAGGTGTGTAACCGATACCGGTTAGGGAACCGATGTCGGTAGCTGATAGACCGATATCGGTCATATAACCGATACCGGTTATTTAGGGATGAGCTTTTCTAAAAATAGAAAAGCTAGGGTGGCAACTTAAGTTCTAATTTTGAGAGCCATGCAAGAAGTTAAATACGCGAACGCGACGCTTTTTGACGACTGGGACAAGTATTTGAATGAGAGATTTGAGTGATAAGGAGAAAAGAGACAGGGTATTGCATGAGAGATTTAGGTGATAAGAAAAGGGACAGGGAAAGTGAATGCGATCTGAGATTCAGATGGTAGAAAGGTGAATTTGAAAAGAGTGGTGATCATGACAGAACGAGGAGAAGCATCCAGTAGGCAGGGACGAGAGGGAAGACAAGTGCCACCGCAAGCTGCTGCAACCCAAGAGGTAAACGTTTTGGTTGTGATTTGATTTCTGCATGTTTTGTGAATAAGAGGGAGATTAAGTGGGTAGATATGAGAAAGAAAACATGATAGCAAGGGTTATAGATGAGGTGAGTGTTATGGGGTAGGTAATCAGGGGTTTCAGGTATGTTTGTATGGATAGAAAGGAATAAACGAGCAATTTATTGTCGTAGGTGGTTGTTTAGGCAAGGTGTATGTAATTAACAGTGACCGATAGTGGTTAGAGATAACCGGTATCGGTTACTCAACCGGTACCGGTTAGCTGTAAACGATACCGGTTGCTATAGGAATTTCAAGAATTTGAGAAAAAACCCGGGGATTTGAGGAATTGAATGGTTGTTTGTTATTTGGATGTATGCAGGCAGAGGCAGGGTTGAGGATGAATGATAGTGTACCAGCACTGTTGTCACGAATCCGAGCGGATGTAACGCCAGCTGAATGGACATTGATAAATCGTTTGGGGTTAAGTGGAATCCACTATTATTCACGAATCGCACGTAACCATGCTATGTTACAGGTGTTGATTGAGAGATGGAATCCTGAGACAAATACCTTCTATCTGCCAATAGGGGAGATGACAGTGACATTGGAAGATGTGTTCCGTATTTTGAGACTCCCGATTATAGGAACACCAGTATATCAGGCAATGCCTAGCGCGGGGCGGGCAGCGATAACAGCAGTATTTGGTCCATACGCACGAGATTTGACACAGCGAGGTTTGACATTTACGTATGGCATAATGTATGCAGCACACCCTGAGGAGACAAGGTTAGCAGTGATATTAATGATAGCGGTAGGGTATTATGCATTACCGAGGGCGGAAGGGGGAAGATTTCCAAAGGCATTGATGTGTGTTATTTGGGAGATGATAGAAAGGAACGTGACTTTTGCATGGGCACCTGCATATTTGGCGGAGCTATACAGGGGTTTATGGGCTTGTAGGTGAAATCACAGGCAACCTTTGGATTGTTCATACTTATTACATTTGTTAGGCCTATGAGCACATTGTGTGTGTGACCAATAGGTGACCCATCCCGATCGAGAGAGACCGGAGTACGAGAGGTTGGGGTTCGAGATGATGGGTCCAAGCGAGCACAGAGGCAAGATCCCAGGCCGTGACGGGTGACATTGAGTATTATAGGTAGGTATGGGAGAGGGTGATGATTGCGGATATCTGTTGGAGGCCTTACGGGAACTATATGGTAACAGAGAATATAGCTGAGGAGTTGAGGGGTGTAGAGCGATTGAGGTGGATTGCGGGGCACAGGCCAGGTGAGTATGAGAGGATTCCTCTAGATCGCATGTGCGGCAACAATTTGGATTTGTGCAAGACATACCGCAGGCTTATAGACCATATATGAGGATCAACGCCGAGGCAGCATTCTCACCTCCCCGGCCAACACCTCCAGAAGGGCCAGAGGAGATAGCAGCTGATCGCAGTGTAATGGATGCAGGAACGACAGAGGCCTATAGGTTATGGTGGGTAGCAGAACTGCGAGGTGTACGTGATCGTCCTGACATAGCTAGGATTACAGCAGAGAGAGATCGTCTGCAGAGTTTAGTGCAGCAGCTCCAAACGCAGGTGAATGAGACAAGAGGATTGTTAGTGGTTGCGGAGTCACGAGCACAGGGACTAGAGGCTGGATTCCTCCATGCGAGGGAGCGTATTCATATGTTACAGGAGAGATTAGCAGATCAGTGGGCGGTACCAATAGCCGTGGTACCGTTGAGGACAGAGAGGCCTGGTGAGCGGCGTCGTCGATCACGATCATCCCCTAGTTCGGGATGAGGCGTGAGGGTCTAAGTAAATGTTAGCAAGGTATAAGAATAAATAAGGATGCCGACCTGCGTGTCGATGATAGAGAAGATGTATGTGTTTAACATCTAAATAAAGTGAATATGTATGTTGATGTGAGTTACGATAATAATAAGAATGTTTTGTGTTTTGATTTTCGGTGTTTTGAAAAAGAATAAAGAGGAATGTGATGAAATAGAAATACACAAAAAAATGTTTATATTTACTACACATGATACGTTATGGTAGGGGATGGTCGAGCTAACCTTGGGAGACCCCATGTCTCGAAGTGCCACCTACATAGCCCATTGCACAAAGCAAGGAAGGGCCTCAGACCGATGTAGTTCTCCCTTAGGATCAGGGAGAGGCGAATTCAGGCAATTTAGGTATGGTTAGGCGATTGGTTGGTTGGTAAAAGTATTGATAGTAATATTGGTAAGGTAAGGTTGATGGTGTTGGTAATGAATTGGTGATGTTGTAAAAGGTATAAGGGAAGTGAAAGTTAGCCTACCCAAGTGGTAGGGAATCATGTCCTGATTAAGATCAACACACAATCCTAGATGCAAGGCAAAGAGGAAAGAGTGCTCCGCAGGTGAACAGAGCAAAACAAACCACACAACATAGAACGAACTTGAAGCCCTAGGTACCGGTGCATAGACGAGAAGTCAATAGGTGAAAAGAGTTGTATGATCACAACATATCAGGTGTACGTCACGTCCCTTGAGTTGAAACAAATGGTGAGGTGAGGTGAATGGTATAGTTGAGGTACGGAGAACTTATTACAAAGTGAGTGTTCTGACGAAAGAGAACCTACCCTAAATAGACAAGTCCATGACCCAAAAGGTTCTTTTGAATGAGGCTTTTATTTTACTGAATATAGACTGATCGATGCGGGAAGTCTACAAGGGATATTGATTGTGCTATTCTTGAGGTCTTCACAAAGCTGATCCATGCGAGAAGCTTCTGATAAAGGCTGACTGTGTATAGTTGTCCTTCGAGGGAGCAATCTATTTATAGTAGCAGATATGATTTTAGTGCATAGCTGTCCTTCGGGGGAGCAGTCTATATATAATAGCAGCAATAATTTGGCATATAGCTGTCCTTCAAGGGAGCAGTCTATATATAATTTAGATAGCTAGATGTTCTTTTGGCGTGAAGCATCTAGTTTGGTAGGAAGTTTGACTCAAGAAAATCCCATAAGAAGGTGTTATTTTAAGACTTTAAAGTCATGGACTAGACCTAAAGGGAAGGCATCATTGAGGGGAGGTGAGAAGTGAGCTTGATTTTATTTGGAGATGTAGGAAACAAAGTGTATGTAGCGGTAAATGAGCTCAAGGGATGAGCAGTAGGTAGATAAGAAGTGATATAACACTAAATTCAATAGTAGAATGGTCGAAGATGCAAGGCATTAAGGGGTTCAGGCTCAGGTTTACCATTAAGCGAAGCTAAACGATAAGTGCCTGATCCATAAGTGTGAGTGATTATATAAGGCCCGATCCAATTAGGAGCAAATTTTCCACGTTTGCTCTTTTCTAGTTTGGTTACATGTTGATTCTCTTTGAGGACAAGATCACCAACCTTAAAGGTACGCTCATGAAGTCGCTTATCATAAGCACGCTTGATACGTTTTTGGTAGATTTGAAGGTGATCGAGAGCTGTAAGACGACGTTCGTCAAGAAGCTCCAATTGGGCTAACCGCTCTTGGCGGAAATCATCGTTGGTGAGAATATCCTGAAGAGATATTCTGAGGGAGGGTATTTGTATTTCGAGAGGCAAGACAGCCTCGGTACCATATACCAAAGAAAAAGGTGTAGCATTAGTAGAGGTATGAATGCTAGTACGATAAGCCCAAAGGGCAAAGGGGATGTGATCGTGCCAATTTCTTCCGGATTCATTGACAACTTTCATGAGGATTTTGGTTAGGGTTTTATTAGAGGATTCGGCTTGTCCATTTGCTTGTGGATAGTAGGGTGATGAGAAGCTAAGTTTAATACCAAAGTTGTCACAAAGGTCTTGCAATAA
The DNA here is from genome assembly GCA_018340775.1 of Taxus wallichiana var. yunnanensis. NCBI lineage: Eukaryota > Viridiplantae > Streptophyta > Pinopsida > Cupressales > Taxaceae > Taxus > Taxus wallichiana. The sequence continues at coordinate 583,070,023 of CM031239.1, read as the reverse complement.
CTTATTTTTGAAAGATTTTCCATTATCTGTTATCAGGCGATGAGGAACACCAAAACGACAGATAATGTGGTGGTTAATGAACTCTACAATTTTTTCTTTTTTGGTTGAAATGAGTGGAATAGCCTCCACCCATTTTGTGTAATATTCGGTTGCTGTGATAATCCATCGGTGACGTTGCGAAGAGGACGGGTGAATCTCACCAATAAGGTCTAAACCCCATTGTGAGAAAGGCCAAAGATCTCGGGTGACCTGTAGGGGGTGGCTAGGAGTATGTTGAAGGTTGGCGTGTTGTTGACACATAACACAACGCTTAACATATTCGTAGCAATCGTTATTGAGAGTAGGCCAATAATAACCAAGGTGAAGGATTCGTTTGGCCACGGCAAGGCCACTAAAATGTCCGCCACAGATACCGTCATGGACCTGTTGGATGGTATGGGTGACCTCCGCGCCGGTGAGACATCGAAGGAGGATGCCATCAAAGCCACGTTTATAAAGGAGTCCCCCCATAACTACATAACGAGAAACGTGTTTAAGAAAAGCGCGTTTGCCAGTACTAGTAAGGTCAGAAGGGAGAACAGAGGTTGTAAGGTAGTCGTGAAATTGGTGGTACCAGGTATCCTGCGAGTTAGTAGACACAGTATTTATCATACAAACTACCGGGGTTGAGTAGGATGGGGCAAAAAGTTGTTGGACCAAGACGAATAATTCAGAGTCAGTTGATGAAGCTAGAATTTGCGAGGCTAAGCAAGCCATAGTATCCGCAAATTTGTTAGTGGAGCGGGGAATGGTTTGGATAGAATAGTGAGTAAATAAGGCTAGAAGTGAATCCACGTAGTGTTTGTACTTTTGAAGTTCCTCATTTTTACATTGGTAGATGCCCATAACTTGATTGACTACCAATTGAGAGTCACCAAAAATATTGATAGATTTGATACCTAAGTGTAACGCAACTTGGAGACCCAGAACAAGGGCCTCGTATTCCGCTGTATTATTAGTGCAAGGGAAATCGAGTCGGAATGAAAGAGGCATGGGCTCAGCGTCGAGAGGAATGAGAACAACGCCGGCTCCTCCACCATGGTGGCATTTGGATCCATCGAAGAAGAGGGTCATTGGATATGACTCCTCCTTGAGGGAAAGAGTAGCGATGAGTTCATCTGGGAATGTAAAATTGGTAAATTGTTCCCCAGGTAAAGGGGCCTCCGCAAGTTGGTCTGCAAGAGTTTGTCCTTTGATTGATTTCTGGTGGACAAACTCAAGGTCGAGGTCAGCGAGGAGCATGAGCCATCTGGCGATGCGTTGGTTTAGATGAGGTTTGGCATACATGTAATGGATGGGGTCTGTGTTGGTGATGATGAAAGTTTTGTGATTCAGAAGGTAGTGTCGGAGTTTGGTAGCCACGAATGATAGGGCTAGGCATAACTTTTCTACATGTGTATACCTAGTCTCATAGTCCACCAAAGTATGACTTATATAATAAACGGCTTGTTCTCGATTCTCAGAGTCACGATGTGCAAGCATGGCCCCTACAGCGTGGTCAGTGGCGGAAAGGTAAAGGTAGAAAGGGTGGTCGTCCTGAGGTGGGATAAGCACGGGTGGCTGCAAGAGATAAGTTTTGAGAGCTTCAAAGGCTAGGTGGCACTTTTCGCTCCATTGAAAATCAATGTCCTTTTTAAGAAGGTGATGAAAAGGTTGACATCGATCCGAGAGTTGGGAGATGAAACGTCGGATAGATTGGAGCTTACCTTGTAAACTACGCAATTGTTTGAGATTGGTAGGTGGGGGCATTTCTAGGATAGCTTTGACTTTAGATGGGTCGACCTCGATGCCACGCAAAGAGACGATAAAGCCAAGAAGTTTCCCCGAAAGGACACCAAAGACACATTTCTTTGGTTGAAGGCGGACAGAATATTGTAACAGGCGATCAAAAATAATGGTTAAAACATCGAGATGTTCACTACGATGTTTAGACTTGCCAAGAAGATCGTCGACGTAATCTTCAAGGATAGTGTGCATAATGTCATGAAAAATGTAGGTCATAGCCCGCTGATAGGTTGCACCAGCATTCTTAAGGCCAAATGGCATTACACGGTAACAGAAGGTTCCCCAAGGAGTTATGAAGGCAGTTTTATGTTGATCGGCGGGGGCAACCAAAATTTGGTTATATCCCGAGAAACCATCCATGAGAGAGAGCATCTCATGGCCTGCAGTGAGATCTACAAGTTGGTCAATGCTAGGCAGGGGGAAGTCATCCTTAGGGCAAGCGAGGTTAAGATCCTAGAAATCCGTGCATATCCGAAGTCCCCCCGTCACTTTAGTGACAGGTACGATGTTAGAAATCCATTGAGGATAGTCAATAGGTAGAATGAAAGAAACAGAAAGGAGTCGTTGAAGCTCCTCTTTGACCAAGAGAGCAATGCGTGGATGCATTTTTCTCAATTTCTGTTTAATTGGTTTGGAATCAGGGTTTAGAGTGATGTTATGGATGGCAATGGTAGGATCAATTCCTGGCATGTCCGCGTAGGACCAAGCGAAAGCTTGGTTGCGGGTACGGAGAAAGGTAGTAAAGGCGACTTGTTCTGATGTGTTAAGGGATTGTCCGATCTTCACAATGTGAGGATCCTCCTCCGTGTGGATGTTGATTTCTATAGTCGATTCATTCAACATGGTTTGAGTTTCAGACGGTAAGGTGCGTTGAATATAGGAGTCATCCGCCCCAAGGTAAGTGAGGATGGAGTCGTCATCCTGGCACTCAACAACATTAATCGAAGGCGAATCCTCTTCGATCATGTCTGGATACAGAAGGGGGATAGAAGAGGGGTCCTCATTATCGCGTTGATAATTGAGAGGACCTAGGAAGATAGCATTTATGAAAAAAAAAAGTTAGGAGGGATAGATTCGGGATCTATTGACTCTGTGGGTGACGAAGGCAAAATGGGTGATGATGGTTCGGTAGGGGTGACGTCGTTGTCTTCTAGAAGACAACTGACACGAGGTTCCTCCTGTGTAGGTGTTTCAGGAAAACCGAGACCACTGCGATCATTGTGTTTGCGTGTAGTCACGGGAATGAGTGTATGTCGGCCTTGTTCATAAAGACCAAAACCAAAGCCTTTCCAAGCACAGCGAGTCAAGAAGGTGAGGGCGAAACGACGATTTGTCAAGTATTGAAAATCAGATTGGAAGGGAACCACACCAAGAGGGGGTTCAGGGGTAATGGAGGATGCGTCAACACCCCCATACGTTAGGTTGGTGCGGCAATGGGGTGGTCCGTAAGAGATTACTTCCCCCACACGACGGTCATAGGTAGGATGTGCATGTACCTGTCCGTATTCTGTGGGGTATGGAAAGAACTAACGTTATATAGGCGATACTCCCCCAGCGTAAGGTGTTGAAAAACATCTACTAAGGGGTCTACGGTTGGGATGTTAGCTGCGGGAAGGGAAGTGGTTTTTGCGACGGTGGTTTCATCAGTTGAAGGCGTAGGTGCGGTTGAGGTGGATGGTTGAGGTACATTTGAAGAGGATGGTTGGGTTGAATGTATGGGTGTCTTGATTGGTATAAGCACATCGTTAGGGCGGTATAACATATTGCAGGTTTTAAAGGGGGGAGGATCAGCTTTTACGGTGTAGGACTTCCCCTCGTACTCAAATTTTATGCATCTATGTAATGTTGAGGGAACGCATCCCATAGCCCGGATCCAAGGGCGACCTAGCAATATGTTATATTGGAACTCTCCTTCAAGGACATAGAAGAGTTCGGGTAAAGTACGTGGTCCTACCCGAATGTTGAGGATCACGGTGCCTAAGGTAGAGGTAATAGCGTCATTGAATGACCGCAACATGATGGGATTGGCACACATGTAGCTAGAGGGGATATTCATTTGTTGGAAGGCTTTTGAAGAGATGATGTTTAGGCTAGCACCCCGTCAATCATAACACGATGTACCCGAATGTCCCGGACGTAAGCGGAGATGAAAAGGGCAGGGTCAGGGTCTTCTGTACCAAAGTCAACAATTTCATCTTCAGAGAAACTGACTGCAGCAGCTTGTGGTACAGAGACAGAAGTGGTTGGGGTAGTGGGTTGTTTGGTGAGAGAGGCAACGTGATTGGGTGTTAGAATGGAGGCAACGGGCAGGGTTTCATTAGGTAAGACCTCGATCCCTTGAAGAATTTCAACGAGAGCTTGTCGATGAGATTCAGAAGTCTGAATGAGATCATATAGTGTCATTTTTACGGGCGATTGGTGAAGAATTTGTTTGATCATGGCTCGATGGGCAACTCCATTAGAGAGCGGGGTAAGCGGGTCCACGAATAACCACTTTGGGTGGTGGTGCAATCGGGATGCTGGATGGAGAAAGAGAGGACGCATGTGTGCTTTCTTTTGCTTTCCCATTGTTTTTCTACCCTTGAGTAGCAACACTAATCATATTGATTTCATGAATACGAGAGGAGGAAGATGGTAGGGATAGGTCATGGTCTTCGAGAGGTGGGGCTGTAATGATGATAGATCTTGGTGAGGTGGGGACAGGTGATATAGGAGAGGGAATTGAAGCTAAAGGTCTCTCTCTTCATAAGTTGTCTTTCTTAGCTTTTCTGTCTGAGAGAGGTGACGGACGAAGTATGGCTTTCAACGCTTTGCATACCTCTACGTCATGTCCTGGTGTGCAGTGATAAGCACAGATTTTAGAATCATCATAACCTATAGGTCGAGGTTTAGACGGGTCATAAGGTCTAAGTGGGGGTAGAGAAATGGTCGCATTCTCCACCAACATAGCAAGGATTTTGGTGTAAGATCCTTTGAGTGGGTCAAAATTGGAGGAGGATGAGGGTATTGGTTTTGCGGGTTTTGGTAATGTTTGGGCGTGGTTGGTTCATACGGGTGGTGGTTTAGCCGAGGGGTGTTGACACGTGGTTTTCACTAAACGTGGTTTCTTTGGCGCAGAAGCTATATTGGATGATGAGGTCACAGATGATGTGGTATCAGAAAACAACCACGGGGAAATAGGAGTGACCGAAAACAAATCTTTTGATGATGGAATTTGTTTAGGGTTGATAGGTGAACAGGATACGCGGGGTGACGGTGTTGCTTATACCCAGGATCTCGTATAGGTGCAGAAGCGTGAGGTCGTTTTGAAGAAAACGCATGAGGTATGATATATTGATGCAAGGTGGAGGGATGAGGTCCCAATATGGAAGGTAGGTGTGACGATGATGGTTTTGATTGTGATAGAGGCACGGATTGAGTTTGCCTCCTAGGTGGCGGGGCGGCTTTATTTTTGGATAAATCAAGTCACTTAGGCGGGTGCGTTAGACTAGGCATTGGTGAAGTCCCAAGTGTAGGGGCAGATTTGGTTAGGTTTATAGAGGTGGATAGGCTACTTGGTATAGATACGGGGATGAGGCCGAGGACATAGGCATTTTGAGTTTCGTAAACACTTTGGATATATTGTAGAGGTGTCCGGATCGGTCACCCGCATTTGAGTAGAATAGGGGGTACTCAAATGTTCCCACAGATTAAATCTATCCTCTGGAGAATGACAGTCTTCAGGTGTGAATTGTAAATTTTGTACGGAAGAAAGGTGGGTTGTGATTCCAATCCACTGTGGGTATGATACAGGGGGTAGATGAGGCACTGTATCAATAGATGTTAAGAGGTCGACTGGTCTTTGAAAAGATTTAGGCGATGAAGAACTAAAGAGGGCATGTTCAAGAGGGCATTATGGTTAAAGAATTTGGTGATGTTGGTGCAAGAGATTTCTCATCTAAGGATGTCAAAAGGAGTGGCGAGCCTTCCTCTTGTGCAGCAAGAGCGGTAGAAGGAGAAGCTTGGGAAATAGATAGATTAGATAACATCTGTTCGCAGTCTTGTAGGGAAGTGGTATAAGAAGACTCATTGATGGGAAGAGAAGTCTGGGCAGTTAACTCCTTTATGGGTAAAGGAATGATTTCACTTTGGCTTGATGGTGGTGAAGGAGGTTCGGACTCCTGTGTTAGTGGAGAGGCTTGATTCAAAATTTTCTCGATAGAGGCTTTTGGCTGGGAGTCGAAGACTGCATGGATCTCATGAACACTCTCCTCGGCTAAGATATCTTGATTTAGATTACTGTTAGAAGAATGATTCGGGAATGGTTTGTTGAATATTTTCAAATTTCGGTTAGCAGGGGCGTTAGGATTATCGAGGGTTATATCGCTGCGTCAACCATTTCCTGCACTATGTTTTTCAACATTTTGCAGTTTTCATGACTATGTCCTTTTATGCGATGAAAGTTACAGAAGTCATTTTCTTTGTACCAGGAAGGTATGGCGCGAGTGGAATCAAACCCGGAATGAGGTTTAACAGGAGGTAAGGTAATGGCTCCTGCTTTGAGCAATTTTTCCAATATCACACCATATGTTTCTCCCAAGGGAATGTAGTTGATGGGTTCTGCTTTATACTTATAAGTGGTTTTTGGCGGGGTATTAGACGGTGGTTGGGATTTGACCATCACCGCGTGGACAGCTCCTTTTGATTTAGAAGAAGTGGACGTGTGAGGAGTGGTGGTGTTTGGTTTATTAGTAGAGTCTGGAGTTCAGAAATTGGGGTTTTTGTTGCACAACCGCAATTTCTCTTCTTCTATGGCTCGAATTTCTAATTTTGAGCCATGGTAAAGGCTTCGTCAAATGTGTGGAAAGTTTAAATTTGAAGAGTAGGAGAAATGTGCTTAGCACATGCCGCGTAAAAAGTTCGATAAGTTCACTGAGGCAAGGCATATGTAAGTTGGTTGATAAGGCCCCACCATCGTCTAACGAAATCTGCGATAGATTCGTCTTCGAATTATCGGATGGCATAAAGGTCAGTGATAGATACTTTCTTGGCAATGTTAATGGAGAAATGATCCAAGAAAGATTGGGCTAGTTGGTTAAAAGAGAAGATTGAGTGCTGGGTTAAAGCACTGTACCACTCCAAGGCGGGTCCTGATAAGGACATAGGAAAGGTGCGGAGTAACAAGGCATCATCATGAGCAATCAAATAACAAGCATGTCTAAATGATCGCAAGTGTTGTTGAGGGTCCTCTTTACTGTTAAAACGGGTAAATTTTGGTAATTCCCATTGAGGAGGATACGAATGAAGGGGGACAGACGGGTGAATAGGCTCCCGAAAAACTTGCTCGTATGTCAAGGTGCTACGACTTCCTGAAACAGAAGCCTCCAGGTTTTGCATTTTGTCCATCATTTGTTTAATGAAATCCGTGGTTGGATGAGATGATGGTGCGATTGTGGTAAACGGAGGCAAATTGGGCCAAGGGCCTCCGCTGGACAATGGTGGGGTTAAGTGTTGATAAGGTATGGAGGATGAATATGTTGAGGCGACCGAATAGGGATGTCCCATATAAGATGTTGAGGTCACTGGATACGTGTATGGGAAAGAAAAGGTAGGCGGAGCTTGAGAAGGAAAGCTAGTGTGGATAGGTGGCAGAGAGCAAGTCATGAACGGAGCAGTCTGCAAGAGAGATGAGGTAGGGGCAGTCGGCGGTAATGATATGTGGGGTCCAAGATTAACCAACGGAAAGCCAATCTGAGTCGTATGAACCTCTGAAGCCATCGGATTGGGAGACGGGGCTAGAGATGCAGGAAGCAAGGTGGTGTTATCAGGCGGAGTGGGAGCTAAATGAGCAGCTATACTAATAGGCATACCAACAAGGAGCTGACCATCAGGCGTACGGTCAGGGGTATGAGACAAATAGTATTGTACAGCGCTAGAATTAGCATCCAGAAACTTGGCAAAGTCCTTATCTCCCACAGGAATTTTAGGAACCTCGCTGGTATCCGTAGGATTCCCCACAGAATGTGAAGGGGGCGATTCAGGCAAAGAAATAGAGCAAGCATGTGAAACCATGGCGGTAGCTTGCTTTGAGTGATAACAACCATCGACAGGAGTTCACAGTAGGGTTTCAATCTGTCGGGGGTGACGAAACAAACTCAGGATGGTGAAATTGTTAGGTTCTTTGGTTTGTGTGAATTGGGAAAGACAAGAACTAATATCGGTCAAGTAACCGATGTCGGTTATACTTATAGCCGACATCGGTGAGTAACCAATGTCAGTGTAAGAAGTCTGGGCCAACAAGATATAAAAGGCTGCTAATTTAATTTTTAACAACATTTAGTATACTTGTCCATTTATTTATCATAGAAGAAGGGGGTATGAGAAGAAAATAGAACTACAAACAAGTAAGATGCACACGCAAATCCAGAGACTAACCCTAGGTTAATTTTAATTATTGTGGGCTTATGCCTTTAGACGCGGGAACGATGTCAATCCTAAACAAAAGACTTAGGGGAAATGTCAAGTTGTTTTGGCTTATAAGGTTACCTCAATCGGGCGGAGGAATACCACGGAAAAGGGGGTGTTTGAGCTGTTGTGTAGTGAAAGTAAGATTAATTTCTTGTCAATACCATGGATATCACCCCACGTACGATTGTTACTTAATCTATGTTCACTAGAATTGAAAAAGCAAACGAAGCAAAGAATGCAATGCACGTGTTTTAAACCCAAATCAAAAATGATATTCGATGAAGCAAAAGAGATGACTTTCACTAATGCGAGATGTAAAAGCAAAGCAAGTTATTTTATCAAAATAATATAAAACCTTGTGAATATCTTTTAGAAGAAGAAAACAACAAGTATACTCCCTATATGAAAGCAAGCAAGAAAGAAAGAAACCCAAAATGGGTCCCACCTAGGCGCCAAAATGTTTCACTCGAAATGTTTCATTCCTTTTAGAAACAGATAAGGTTAGGGCTAGGAGGAATACCTGTTGAACGTCGAGATGGTGTGCGCGTACCGTAGAGAAAGATCAGGTTGACTGCGAAGAACTCCTTTTTGTCTTGGAAGGACTACCTGTAAATAAGAACACAAGACCACACGATTTTGATTAGACAATAAATGAGGGAACTGCCTTGGGCCCAGGAAATATAAAACTTCCTTTCAAAGGTGGTGGTTCCCTGCTAATATGAATCAACACCAAAAGCGTAAAATATCAATTAAATTATTTTGTTGAAACGGGTAGGGAAAGGCTGATTTCTGGTTGTAGTCAGGATAACCGATACCGCTACTGGTAACCGATGTCGGTAGGGTTTAGGATCTGTAGGTTGGTTGTTTTGTGGGGTGGTTGTGCTGTAGGGTAGCTATGTTGTTTGTAAGGCTGGTTTTATGGGTGATATTAGGAAATGAGGTGATGAGAGGTAAAAGAATGATAGTTAGATGCAATGGCACGCTGGGTAGTGGATTCAGGAATGGATTTATGAGGACTGTGATTCAAAAGCATAAGAAATGTTATAACAGAGGACATGCAAGATGTGACTTACTAGTTTTTGATGAAGATGCAAGTTGATCTCCTTTGCTGCAAACTCTTCTGGTTTCTCCACTCATCTCTGCTCGGTCAAGTGAAGATCTGGACTCTCTTGATCACTCCCAAATGATCTCTGTTGATTCAAAAATCCTTCGACCTTGACCCAAAATGAAATTCTGATCCTTTGTTTTTGGTTTGGGGAGGCCATTTACAGGGAACCGATGGCGGTCGAGTAGGAACCGGCATCGGTAAGGAAAAAGTAGGCTATTTTTAGTAAAATAGCCCACCTTCCCTGCTTTTCTCGAGAGATTAGTTGCGGGCTTGGTCAAGTGACTAGAAGGTCGGTTTTGGGTGCGAGAAAGGGGTCATTAGTCATGGGTGTAGGTGTAGACCAAGTTTTAGGTCTTAATTAGGTTAGTTTAGGATTAGGGCTAGGTCATGATGAGGTGGCAAAATGAGGTGGTAGGTGAGGTGATGGGGATTTATCAATTACAAGGTAATTAATAAATAATTGTGTAAGGTTTAGGTAATGAGGTTATGTTGCGAAATGGGATGCGGGTCACAAGGGGTCGTAAGACATGAATTTGGTGTCTACACCTGTCACTACATTAGTAGCCTTGCCGATACTTAGTCTAGTTCATCCCCCTGTGAAGCTAGATTTGAACACCTCTTCACAAACCGCCACCAAGTCTATTCTTACACCTAATAGGAAGACCCAACCTCTTAGGCCTCATACCCCTGTTTCTCCCATACCTTCTTATTCACCTTTTCCTCTTCCATCAATCTTAGGCCCACATCCATTGACCTTGGTCAAGCAACCTCTCCCCAAGGAAAACTCAAAGTGAAACAACCCACACCCTCACCTCGATCTACTATTTTACCCACATCTTCTTTATCACCCATGCCTCTACCTTCTCATTTACCACCACCCTTTGCATTACCTACAACCATGTCATTACCCACACCTCTATTTTCACCTTGGTTGACTCACATGCCTACACCTTCTTCATTTCGAACTTCTTCTTCTTTCCCTAGCTATCACCTTTTGTAACGCCTCTAGCATGACTAGAACCTATGATGGCTTCTACTATAGAGGGTAAAAATGTTGATAGGTGATTTTTTCTTAAGACGGTGTACTCTTATGACTTAGGAAATCATGTTTTTAGAAGATAAGAAGTTATCTATAGGGAATAGGTACATTTTGTCATGTTTTTGCTTAATTGAAAATGAAGCAATCCATCTCTTTTATGCAAAATAAATTCACTTGCTAGGGATTATGAATTTGAGTTTTAGTTTTCATAGTTTATGGGGTTTCAAACAACATTACCTTGGATCAATTCCATTGATCCAAGGTATGCTCTTAATTTTCATGTCTTGTTGTCATGATGTCTGAATTGGACAGGTGGAAGGGTTTTGGATCTTGAATGTGCAAAGGTTATGAATGAACCTCTCCATGGATCTCTACTTCATATTTAATCAAGTAACAATTTGGTTCTTATTTTCTATTATGGTATGATGAATTTTTCATTGGGGACCTGGGACCTAATATAACTATGTTCTAAAACTAGTAACTCTATCCTAAGGGTTAAACCTAACCTAAGTTAATATGTTCTTTTTTAATTGGGATGAAAAAGAATTAAGAGGGACCTAGACTAAAACTATGGACTTACCTATGGACCTATGTTGATTCTTAAATTAGTGTCTAACCTAACTAAGGGAATGGATAACCTAAGGGGGGATATGAAATGACATGGGGAAAGAGGCAAGTGGGAGGCAGTGAATTCAAGGAATTTAAGGCAATTTATTAAGCCTTATCTCTTTTTGTAGCCAAATTTGGCAAAGTCAGTTGGAAACTTAAGATGGATGAGTTGGCATTTTTGCCAAAGTTTTATGAGGCATGTTTTGTTTGAATTAATTCCACTCCAAATTTGGAGATGGCGGTGGGGGGAAATAGGAAGGACTGATAGTCCTACTTTGCATTTAATTTTTGGAAATTGGTGAAACCGCCTAGGAAGAATATAGAGGGTTCGGTTTTGGAGCTAGAGCTCTGCATGTGGTTGTTTTTGTTTTCAAACCTCCAGTTTGATTTTTTCATGTAATGTGTCAATGCATGAGTTTTCCTTCCTTGCATGGCATGGAAGAAAGGGTTGGCACTGTGAGACTATAAGAAGGAGATAGAGGAATTTTTGTGTGGTTTTTACATTTCAAAAGGAGGATTGAAGCTCTTCTTGGATAATTCTGCGAATCGGTGAAGGTGAAGTGCTATCAGGAATGATAGGCTCTATCCATTAAGTTTTATGCTTTTACTTAAATGTTCATAAAAACAACTCTGCTCTTTGGAATAGATTGGTTTTTGATTTGTTGATAAAATTACTCTACTTGAGATTTTTGTGTTGTTTTCTTGGGAATGTTTATCAACCCTGTTTGAAATGTGGATATAGTATTCTGGGTGGAGATTTTCATACTCTTGAGTAGCTCGTTTTGTTCATTTTTCTTGTAGAGGCTTGAGAACAAAGTCTAGATCTGTGAATGTTCATAGTTAAATAATATAACCTTGTAGGTAGCTTGGTTTTCTTATATCTGAAGATCTGGTTCTAATTGTTCTTGTTTCATCTCTATTGGAAAACTTCGGTTATTAAAACTATTTGAAATACCTTGACTGTCGTTGGATCTTACATAATTCTTCAAGGAAGATAAAATTGTGTGACACCTGCTTTAACATACTCTTATGGGTACTAATGGAATGCTTAAATTTTGGAAACATGAATGTTTCTTATCATATTTTGTGATTGTGATTATAGGTTTTTTCGCATTCTTTCCATTGCGAACCTCGACCCTGTGATTATTACTAAATGATAAATTGTTAGGGGATTTTCTTGGAAATTTATTTTACGTCTGTTAAGACTTACTTGAACTCTCTTTCAGTTATTAATTGAAGACCAGAAAAGGGATAGTTGGTGTTAGATTCTTGAATGAAATTATTGTTTACGGAAGTTTGATTTTTGAAGCAAGTAGGAGGATATGAATTACTATTTTGTTTTCTACTCATTAGGATTTTGGGTAACCAATGAAATTGTAGCATTTGGCGTTAAGATGGGAAAACCCTCTTGGGTATTGGTTCACTTGTATCTTGGTTATTTTTGTTACCTTGAATTTCTTCAAAGCTCCTTTGATACTGATTTGATGTATTGTATTTGCATGTTTCTTTGACATCGGGCCATCAAACCCGGTTTTGATTCTTTCAAATATTAGGAAATATTCTCGTGAAAATGGAATGATGACTCATGTTTTGGTAAAAACGTTTTGTATACTTCTTTTCCTATACGGATCTAAGTTAGGAATATTTTCATACTTACCCTGATGTTAATTCCTTCCTTTCATCTCTGTATCTTTTGGGGAAATGGTTTATTATTATCTTGCAGAAATCTAGGCTATCTTCATCATCTCCTTGAATGATGAAAGGTAATGGAATGTTTTTTTCTTTGTTTCCTTCTCCTAGTTTGTTGTTCAATCAATTCGAACCCAGATTAGATCTCTGTTTGGGATTTTGGTTTGAAACATTAGATAAATGACCTTGTCAATATAAGATATTGGTTTCTTATGGTTCTCTTTTAATCATACAAGATTTGTGAGGTAGTGATCTCTCTTCCTCTCCTTCATTTAATCTTCTTTAAGCTTTGAACTTGGTGAAGATGTTTTCTTACTCTAGTCTATTTTGTTATGCAACTTCTTGACTGTCTGGTAAGAATGATTGCAAAATGTTGTTAGGGAAGTATAGCTGAAGTTGAAATTAATTCGATGGAATAATGTGTTAGGATGGAAGTAATTGAATGGTTTAATGAGTTAGTCTAGAGTATAAACTTAACCATTCTAACTACTTAAGGTAATGATTGCAATGGTGCATCTTTTTGAGATTGGAGTGTAACTCTTTTTCTTGTTGGAAGTAATCTTACATCTTTAAGTGGTCTGATTTATCTTGTTTGGTTATTAACTTGAATTGGTTCCTAGTTCTGAGTTTGAGTATTAGGATACTCTAAACTGGGACACTTAAATGTTATGATGATTTGGTTATTCTAACTTATTTCTTATGATATTTAAGTTCAATTGTTGGAAACTCATATTTTAGGATGAATTTAGGTTAAGGAAATATTGAGATGGAAGTATTGTTGTAAATGATCTACTTGTTGAACTATGCCTAAAATATAGTTAGGATAGTTACCTTTTTTTGTTAAATGGATCTAATCAAATGAGTGATCATGAAAAGAAATGTATGAAAGTAGTAGTGAAATTATGATGAAATGTTACTTATCAGAATTATTATTTAAATTCTTTTGATAAAAGACAATAGTATGGATGGTTGAAGTTGTTATATTTCATGACCTAACCTTACTTTGATTTGTTTTATCTCTCTCTCTCTCTCTCTCTCTCTCTCTCTCTCTCTCTCTCTCTCTCTTTTATTTGAGTATTGTAACTCCTTTTGGCTATGTATTTCTAAATTACTTCAAGACTGTTTCATAACAGCAGAGTTCTTTTTATGAAATAGTTAGTTAAAAGAACATCATTTTAATGATTTAGTTCTTATCATGCTTAGTTCAATGAACTGACCCGTGCTAGCAATTTTACAGATGGACTTCATAAGTGATGAAAGGAGAAATATATTTAGGAAGTTACATTTGTTTATCAAAGAGACTGGATCTTTTTATGATGAAATATGGTTCATTACTGAAATGTATTTGATGGAAAAGAAAGTTGTATCTGAAATTGATTTAAATAGTGTTGTTTGATATTAGTAATGTCTGAAGCATTTGGACTTGTAAATGTATAATTCCTCCTTGTTGAATGAAAGATGTGTGAAATTTTTTTGTACTTGATGTAATTCCTTTTGGCATGCAATGAGTGGAAATAATGAATATTACTCTATTTTACAAATAGTAACATACTTTTATGGTTTGGAATGGAATAAATAGAAGTCTGAGGTGTTAGATGTACTACCCTCTCTAGTGAAGATGTAACTTATAAAGTTGACATTCTTACATTGATATCCAACTATATCATTAGGACTATATTTAAATCAAATGTTTGTATGTGAATTAAACTTTGATAATAATTTATAATGTACAATGGGTTTATAATAGAATTTAACCCTTAATAAGGGAAAGGAAATACAATTCCCTTGAAATGAATCATAGTCTTAATTTAAGACCCTTTAGATATGAATCCTGATTGCTATCTGTAGTTAGTGAAGGTGTGCTTTCTCATGTAGACTTCCTTAACCAAAATAGGGATGTAGGGAAAGAAAAATAAAATGGAATTAGACTTCATTTTAATGAAGTCTAATATGAAAAAGGACCTACTCAAAACTTATATAAGCTAGGGCTGAATTAAGTGAGTAAATAAATGACACTTCCATGTGTGTTGGGCCTTTTATGTAAAATTTGAATCGGATGTTAATAGTTCAAATCATAGCATATGAATTGGATAGAAAGAATATTTATCTACATAACTTCATCTAATGCAGTTTTAACTCTGAATCTTAATGATTAAGGAACCTAGTTGTTTAGTAGGGTTGCTATAATTAATCTATAACGAGGAAATTAATAAGATATAACTTTCTACCTAAGGTATGTTCATCTAGGCGGGAAAACTCATATGGATGTTGACCCACGCCAACAACAATGTAGTACCTTTGTGATGACTAGGGTCTTCACAAGGATACTATGTTGCAGTTGACATGTTTTAACACCCTTCAAATTTTAATCAACTAGACTAACATAAATTCTAACTTGATCATAGTTCTACCCTCCGTATAGATAGTGGAAGTATCTAGTGTCAAGGTAAACTCATGTTGACTTAGGATAAATAGACACACCCAATCAACCTAAGTCGATTGAGTATGTCTAAGTACCCTTAGTCATCGTAAGCAATCCTCCACACTAGGCCATGTTGCTAACCTTGGCTAGGGTTAAACCTTGAATGAGTGGACTGACAGAAGTCAGTGAAGATCATTCTAGATAACAGATCAAGTAGGGTGAAGGATGTATTTTGTTTGATGAGTATGCCATCTAGGAATATAAACATGAATAATATGTTTAAAATATTTGGCCAAAGTATCACAAGTTGTTGGTTACGTTGTCCTATGTCACCTAGTTTAAGAAGTAGGATTTCAAATGAATATCAGTAACAAATATTCAGATAGGCCTCTTAAACATAACACTTGATACCTCTAAAATGGTAAAAGAACCAAGTATATATAGTATACACATTATAAATTTAACATGAGAGATTTTTGTTTCACATATTTATTTACTTCTTCATATCATTTTCTGTTATGAGATAGATTGGATTTGGAATGCGTGTTCTAAATTATGTTAATTTATAACGAGAAAATTATGCATAAAAAAATTCCCTTGCTTCTAAATTCTTAAAATAGGAATGTTACACCTTTAACCAAGAAGGTACAACCAAAACCAAAAACCACACTACCTACCAAACAGGTAGTTAAACCGACTCAACCCCTAACTCCACCTCTTACACAAAAATCATCTACACCTACACCCAAACCCATTCTGACTTCCCATTTTGATCTATTAGTAGGATCTTATCATAACATCCTCACTCAGTTGTTAGAAACCTCTACTATCACATTTCTAGAAATTAAACATTACGACCCACTCAAACCCAAACTAGTAAGGTTTGATCACTCCAAAATATATGTGTATCATCACTCACCAGGGCATGATGTCAAAGAGTTTAAATCCCTCAAAAACATTCTTATTCGACTCTTTGATTCAAATTGTATTTTAGATGATGATGACCTATTAGAGGAGACTTCCATTCCTCCTTTTCCTGCCACCACACAACCTCATCCTATTTCTATTCAGCCACCTTCACCTCCACCTCCATAACCCTATTTTCCTCCTCCAATCTTTAAAATCAATATGGTTTAAGTTGTCACTCAATCATAGAAATAAAAAGGAAAAGAGAATACTGGTAACCCATCCAATACACCTCTACCCACCATTCCATCTCCTTTATCCCCAAGTAACCATCTATGGGCTGCCCTATCCAATTTCTAATGGAGTCAAACATCATACTATGATAAAAAAACTACATCAATCTCCTCTAAAAATGTCTTTGTATGACTTGATCCAAACCTCTGAGTCTCATCATCAAGCCCTCATTGAGGTCCTACAATATATTGAGGTTCCACCCAATGACCCTACACCCATTACCGCCATCTTCACCCCGAATCACTTGGCTTCCCTAACTACTTCGACTAAAAATCTTGTCCTTGTTTCCTCCCCTCGGAGTTTCTGTTGTCGAGTTTTTGATGAAGAGATCATCCCTCTCCAATCAAATGATCTTGATCCTACCCTCTTCATCACCACCTACATTGATAATACTCATGTTCATTACATTATGATTGATGGAGGTGTTAGCATCAATATCATTTCTTCTCATGCATACAAACCAATGCGCATACCCTCCAACTGCACGTATAATAACCCAGTTATGTTGTGTTATTTCAATGATACCATGACTTCTAATCTTGGCACCTTCATCCTCCACATTTGTGTGGGTCCTCGCACTATTCCCAAAATTTCTATGTTCTTGAGGGGGAATTCCAATACAACATGTTTTTTAGCTGACCTTGGATTTGTGCTATGGAGTGTGTTACTTTAACCCTCCATCATTTCCTCAAGTCTTCACCTTTCAAAACTTGCAATATAGTATATCAACCTAAGTATCTCCTTATTATAGTTAAGGCATATACCACCACAGCCGCTTCATCTACCACCACATCCGCCTCATCAAATACCGTAGCTAGTTCATTTTCTACCGCTACCTCATCTACCGCTTCTACTACTACATATTCCTCAATCATCTCACTGTTCATACTATCACCATAGCTTCTAAAGTTATCCCATCTACCAAACCTTCGAGTATCTCATCCATTATTGCCACCCAAGTACGACCTTTGACCTATTAGCAAGTGTTTTCAGCACCTTAAATTGGGGAGTATCACCTGTACAACATCAACACTTTCCAAACTTCTCAAGAGTATAGAATCTTTCATCAACACCCACATTACAGCTAACATGTAGGTGAGGGTTTTCCATATGATCATCCTCACCTCCGCACCAGCCTAACATTTGGGGGCTTACCACTTCTTCTTATTCTTCCAAAGCATCCACCTAAACATGACCTTTTTAATCTAATTTCGATATCTCACCAACCGCCACTTTTCCCACACCTTTCCACATTATTTTTCTTGGAAGGAATTTGGCTTTGGTCTTTACAAACAAGGTCATCACATAATCATACCTTGCACTACCCACAAACATAAAGACCATCATGGTATCAGATTTGTTAAACCACCTAATCCTAAGAAGGCTAGAATTGACCTCGTGGAGGAAGATCAAACTTCTTCGTTTCCTTCACCTATATTACTACCTTCTCCACCTTCTTTTCCTATTGCACCACCTTCACCCATGGATTCCATGGATCCAAAATCCATCCCACCTAAAAAAAAATCATAAACACTATTTTCTTGGGACCTCTGACCTATACATCATGATGGCGAGGCCCCATCTTCCATTCCTCTTCTTTATCCTGACATGTTAGATGATGACATGCCTTCTATCAATGTGGTTCAATGTCAAGATGATGACTCCATTCTCACCTACTTAGGTGCGAGATGATTCATACATTCACCAAGATTTACCTTCCGAGACATAAGCAATGTTGAATAAATAGACCATAGAGATCAACATTCACACTCGGGAAGATCCTCGAATTCTAAAGATAGGACAATATTTAGATTCCTTTGAACAAGAATCCACCACCTCTTTCCTTTGAGATCATAGAAATGATTGTTCTTAGTCTTATCTTGACATGCCCAGTATTAACCCAAATATCATGGTCCACAATATTGTAACTATCCCCAACACTAAACATGTGAAATAGATACGTGAACAATGCATCCATGCATTGCCCTTCTTTTGAAAGAAGAACTCTAGCGCCTTATTTATGTTTCCTTCATTCTACATATTTACTATCCATAATGGATTTATAATGTTGTTCCTGTTACAAATGTACATGGGGACTCTGCATCCGCACGTATTTCCATGACCTCAACCTCACTTGCCCTAAGGATGACTTTCCTCTTCCTAGTATTAACCAAATCATTGATCTTACAGTTGGCCATGAGATTCTATCTCTTATTGACATGTTCTTGGGTTATAATCAAATATTACTCATCTTTAGAAGATCAACGAAAAACCCACCTTCATCACCCCTTGGGGACCTTTTGTTATTATGTCATGCCCTTTAGCCTAAAAATGCCAGTGTCACTTATCAACATGTTATAACCTATATCTTCCACCACATCATGCATGACATATTAGAAGACTACGTTGACGACATGCTCGATAAGTCCAAAATTTGTACCAAACACCTCCCAGCTTCTCAAAATCATATTTGACCATCTCATCAAATACTACGTTTTCCTTCAACCAAATAAGTGCATATTTGGTGTTCTCTCTCTAAAAATTCCTTGGTTTCCTCATTTCTTTGTGGGGCATCTAAGTTGATCCCACAAAAATTAATGCTATTTTGAGATGCCTCCACCTACTAACCTTTGATAACTTCATAGTTTGCAAGGAAAATTGCAATCCATTCGACGCTTTATTTCCCAAATTTCTAACCAATGTCACCATTTTCATCATCTCATTAAAAAGGATGTCTCCTTCAATTGGAATGATGAGTGTCATAAATCCTTTGAAGTGTTGAAGAAATACCTTCTTCAACCACCTATTCTCATCCCACCTAAAGATGACAAACATTTTTACCTCTACATTTCTGCCACTGACCATTCCTTGGGTGTCATGCTCACTCATTGCAATGAGAAACACATGGAACAAGTGCTTTATTACATAAGTTTTACTCTTTTAGAATATGATACTCAAAAGTATACTCACGTTGAAAAGCTTTTCCTCACCTTAGTTTTTGTGGCCACTAAAATTCGCCACTAGCTACTTCAACACAAGACCTTCATTATCACTAACACCAACCCTCTACATTATATGTATGCTAAACACTACCAACATCAATGTACCTCACATTGGCTCATGCTCCTCATAGACCTAGACCTAGAGTTAATTCATCAAAATTTTGTCAAAGTAAAAACCATTGCAGATCAAGCTGGAAGTTGCCCTTCTTCCTGGACATCAACCCTCAAATTTTGATTTTCCTGATGAATCTATCTACACTCTTTCCCTGGATGACACCATTTATCAAATGACCTTATTACTAAAAGGTTATAAATGTTAATGTGGGGTGGTATCGGGTTCATACTCATTCCTCTTGATGGAAAACCTATGCCTTTATATTTCAAACTTGACTTTGTTCGCACCAATAATGTGGTTGAGTAAGAAGCACTCATGTTAGGTCTTCAAACTACCTTGCCCTAGATGTTAAGATTATTGATATCGTTGGTGATTCCTAGCTGGTTGTCAAACCAATTCAATGGTTTATGCTTCACCAATACATTTTACGCTTTCTAAGACGAAAGCAGATAAAAGGTAAAATGGTAAAGGAGGAATACCTATGAGGTAAAGGTGGAAGGTGGAATGCGTGCATTATAGAATTTTGATCCATGTTGATTGTGTGAGCTTCCCTTTATCTAGGAGGAATGACCTATATAAGAAACACAACAAGACCACTAAATAGTATTAATAATATAGGTTAGTGGATTGCCTAGCGAGTGCTAGATCCGGGAAGTGAGGTGCTTCCTATAAGGTTTTCAATCCACTTTCAAATATAATTTAATGTAACAAATACCATGAAATAAGGAAATCCTATTATAGTTGAATGATTTAGGTATCTCGTGTTAATACAATAAGTAAATCTAATCTAATAGGAAAGGTTACGATTAGATCCAGAGGTTTGGTAGGTTGTTCTAGGTTTTACAGGTCTAACAGAGGTCTGGTAAGGGTCTAGGGCTGATTAGTTGAGGTTTGGGTTGGTTTTAGGTGAGTGGGAAGCTTATTGGTCTAAGAATATGAAATGACACAGACCGATATCATTCTTTTGACCGGTGTAGGTATGGGGACTAAACCAATGACGGTCATGGAACCAACGTTGGTAGGGAAAATAGGTAATAAACTATTAAAAATGGGTTTTTAGGCTCTATGTGATTGCACAGAGAGTGAAGGTAGTATGGTTTGGGTCATAATATGGTTGAGAATACTCAGAATACTAAGAAGGAGGTTTAGAATGGTGGAAAGTCTTGGGTTGGTTGAATCTTTGGGTTTGTGGCAAGAAGGTGAATGTGAGTCAAATGTATTACGTTAATTAATTGAAGTGGACTAAAGGGAATGTGACCCAAATTTGGTGTCTAAATTTTCCCCTTTTGTCACGTAGCTTGTGTTGATAAGTGATGATGAAAAAAATAGGAATTCCACATCCTAGGTATGAGTGAAGATTAGGTTTCCCCAAGTGTGGGTGGAGGTGATCCCCTCAAACCCGAAGGCGATGAGGTGTGAAAAAGCATTCAATGAGTGGTTTGATAAATGGGTAAGTGATGAAAATGAGGGTATTTTGGTCATAGGTAAGGGTGATCTCATTTGGGTAATAGGTAAGGGTAGTTTAATGCACACACATGAATAGATTACGTTAAGGTACGGAGTTAAAGAGATTACAAACTCTACTTCATCAAAGGTTGGTAGGTTTATCCAAAAAAGGTTGAAGTGGTTCAAGTATCCAAGGTATAGGATATGGTCCTAAAACACAACTTGGCTAGGTGTAGGAATAGGTAATAGGTTTTGTTCCAAAGTACCAAAGGTATGGTCAGGATAAACATCATGACATTAGGAAAGGTAAAGTCATTAGGCTGAACAACATAGGTAGCATCATCACAACTACACAACTTTGAATATCACAAAAGGTGAGTGTCGGTTGGGTGAGGTAGGAAAGGCTATAGGTAAGGCCACATTAGGGGAGAAAATATGGTCCACCGACGGTGATGTCGGATGGGAGGTTATAATGCCATTAGGGTAATGGATAAGGGTAGGGTTAGTTACGGGGTAAGCGTAAAAGGTGGCGAGCAAGTAGATTTAGTGCAAGATTGGGAAATGGGGTAAAAGGATAACTTATATCAGTTATGTAAAACTTATTATGTAAACCGACATCGAGATAAAGGTAACCAATTGTGGTAAACTAGGGCACTTGATCAATGTTGGTAAAAAAAATAGCGTCGGTCAGGTTATGAGTGTGGTAAAAAAGCAAAAATCCTTATAATACTGATTCATTTTCAGTTGTTAACCTAAAAAAATGATAAAGTGAATAGTATTTTGTGTATTCCATGGAGAAATAGATGACGTATTATACTCAAACCTGACTTGGTGAGGAATGATTGGTCGATTGGATTTCATTTTTGGGCCCATAAGATCAAGATGAGCGATTTGATTGGTGAAGAGAGAGGATTTTGATTGAGACATGGTAGCGGCATGAGGAGGTGTGGGAGGAGAAAGAACTGTCTAGATATTCCATCATGACGATGGTAGTGTGTAGAGGTAGGTGTCAATTATTTTAGATTTTTAATGGAATTGTAGGTAAAAATGAAAAAAAAATAGGGTGGGGAAATAAAAGTTCAAAATGTAGTGAAAAATTAAAAATGAGAGTAGGGGGTGGGGAAAGATAGGTTAATTAGGTGTAAAGTGGAAATGGGTGGGGTTTGGGTAGTTTTTAGGTAGTTTTTTTGTTTTAATTTATTTTTGGAAAATTGGGGATGTGGGGTTTTGGCTTTGAAGCCGAACCAATGGATCGACATCGATTATGTCTCCACCAACATTGGTTCAACATGTCGGCGTTGGTGGGACATTAGTCTACCGACATCGGTTAAGGGAAACTAGTATCGGTCAAGGTGACCGATTTCGTTCATAGGGAAAAGTGATCATGTCCAAATGGGGTAAAAATCAAATGGGAAAAGAATGAAGGAAACATAGATGGATGAGGTATAGAATTAGGTGGGTTTGCGTAAATTTAGGTAAACATAGGCGGGTAATATGTGATAAAATTAATATGGGAACATACTAGGTTGTATTAGAATGAATAATAGGTCAAGGAGGTAGTTTAGGAAATCGATAGGTAGGTAAAGAAATGTGGGTATGTGGTGTAGGTAGGGGTGAGTTAATTAGTTTTGAAGAAATGGGAAAAATTAAATTAGTACTTGACATTGTTAAGTTGTATGAATGCACGCACGACAACATCTTGTGATGCATGATAGAAACCCACCACTATTGGTAGATATCGGACCCACCGTGATAGGGTATGAGTAGGACCACATCCGAGATGGTGGTCTTAGTTCTATCACTTGATATGGATGGATTGTTAGGTATCACTACATGATGGTCTCTCTCATCGATAGATGGGATTATATGACCAATACCTTCCATTTTTGACTAGGGAGATGACTATCATCCTAGAGGACATATATATGACCTTGAGGTTGCCTATTATACGGGCACATGTCTATCATATTGGAGTCAACGAGGCATTGGAACCCATGAGTATAGTGTTTGGCAATGTTGTGGCAAATTTGACATACCACAGTGTGAGTGTTAGGTATGGAGAGATGTACATGGCACATCCTGATGAGACCCATTTGGTAGTGTTGATGATGGTCACGATTAGTTGTTTTTCCCTCCTAGATTTAGAGGGTGGTCAGTTTCCTCTAGTGTTGATGGGTATTTTGGAGGATATGGTAGAGCGGTGAGTACTATTCACATGAGCACCGACATTTATAGTTCATATATATAGAGAGATATGCGCGTATCGGTGGATACGTAGGTTTGGAGTGTGATATACCTTCTTATTACATTGTTGGGTATATGAGAATATAGTGTTCCTACAACCAGCCGGATTCCTAAGGTGGGATTGGCTCAAAGGAGTATTACGAGTTAGTTTCTAACATTGGGTAACGCGTTGGGATCCCATCCTAGGGTTGTAGAGGTGGCTAGGGATGTGACCTATTACAAAAAATTATTTGATGGTGTATCGAGTCATTGATATAATTTTTGCAGACCTTATATAGGTTTTCCATCTTACATAGGGAAGGCAACTAAGTTGGATGGATTATAGCTAGTCAGCGGAAACAAAGTAGATGTTTTGGTGAGCATGAGATGATTCATGTGGACAAAGTCGCGGCGGTTTGGTGTCCAGCAGATCTGCCTCTACCTTTTTCATTATACCGTAGAGATGATGTGGAGATCTCATTATCTCCACCACATCTAGAAGATCCGGTGATTAGGAGGAGAGGGTAGAAGATAGGAGTATTGATGACACAAGTAACACTAATGGCTACAAGAAGTGGTGGATATCGCGATTCAAGTGGCACCTCCGAGGCTAAGGAAACCTGATTTAGTGATGGTCATAGTTTAGAGAGATATATTATAGGAGCAAGTGGCTTCCCTATAGGCAAGACATTACGAGGATTGGAGCGATAGGTGATAAGGGAATAGGCATAAGTGACTACATTGCAAGCATAGGTGACGACTCTACTGCAGTACCACAAGCTCCTACACATGATGGATATGGGGATGGAGGTAAGGTAGCCACCTTATAGGAAAATGTAGTTGTATTACATGGCCATTTGGCCATAGCACATACACAAGTTGTGGCCTTCCAACTAAGCAGCTACACACGTACCACCACAAGATCCTACACCGGAGAGGGTCCCATAATATAGGCTCCTACATCAACACATGGTCCTCTTTTGGTAGGGAAAAGTTCTCAAGTGGAAGCTAGGTGATGGCACCACCTGCAAACCGTATCCATGGTGAGGTTAAGGGATGCCCTAAACAAGCCTTATTCTTATCATGAATAGCTAGGAATTCATGTATTGATGTCTTACTGATCACCAAGCCTAACAAGTATCTAATGATCGTACATTTAGATCCAGGACTCACCACTCAATAAGTATAGGGGGTCATCTACCCTAGATATAGGGCCGGGGTGAGGTTACTAGTTCCACAGAGACCGGACCCATCGGGGAAAGGAGGAGGAGATGGATGATAGGAAGGGACCGAGAAGATGGTGGCTAGATGATGACAGGGGTGCTTGATTTGTAGGGAGTAGGAGGAGACAAGTGAGACTAGAGAGGAGGTCATCAAGTGGGGGCTATTGATATCCATAGTCAGATATTGTACTACCATTTTTATTTTTGTTATATATAATGGCCTATGTTCCAAAGATGTGATATTGTAAATGATATTTTTGAGATACTGATACTTATTTATATCTATGTATATATGTATTAATACACAAACACTCCCATTATATATTTTATGATGTTTATTGGATGGATGATGTACTTGTTTTAATTTCCATTACTATTGTGTATTATGGAAACTAGTTGTGTTAGGCATGATTGAGGTGAGGTCATGTAGGCATGATGGAGTTAGGTATAGGCATGATTGATTCAGGTGTAGGCATGGTGGATTCAAGTATAGGCATGATTGAGTTATGTGTAGGCATGGTTGAGTCAAGTATAGGCATGTTGGATTCAGGTATAGGCATGGTTTGGTCATCTATATGCATGGTTTGGTCATGTATAGGTATGGTGGAGTCAGGTATATGCATAATTAAGTCAGTTATAGGCATGGTGGAGTTAGGTATAGGCATGGTTGAACATATGTAATTTCTAAGTTACTGATCTTATGGAAATAATGTATTGTATGTATGTTGTGGTTAAATTTCCAAGTAATTAATATCATGAAAATAAGAACTTTTTAAGTAGAATATGGTTGTGGTGATAAAATGGTTGGTATGTATGTTTTTACAATATTAATCTCCATTTTTGTCTAAATGGATGCTAACTAGGGTATAATGTGAATGTAAAGGGGGAAATGGTTAGGGGAAAAAGAGGCCGGCTAACCTCCAAGGGCCCCATGCCCTTAGAGTTATGCCTACATAGCCCTAATGAAAAGGGGCCTTGGGTGACATAGTTCTCCCATAGGCTAGGGAATAATATGATAGGTGATGAGGCCAGAATATGCCCGTTAAATGTGTGATAAATGATCTCATCTTACTCTCCTTTTTATTAAGTTTGATTGCATTTTGTGACTTTTATTTGATACGATATGAGTTAGGGTGTAATTTACCATATTTTGATAGATTGTGATTCTAACATTTAAAAGCTCTGAAATTCCTGACAAAGTGTGTTTGAAATTAAGTTTTGTAATAAAGTAGGTCTAATCAGTCAAAGAAATGAAGTATGTAGCATTCAACATGTTTTTGGTAGCATCTGTTCCAATACAGCTTAGTTTCGGAACTTCAAGCTAGTTCCAAAACTCCATTACACAATCATCATCTAGTTCCATAACTTTCGGACTTAGTTCCGGAACTCCAGTATTTAGATCTAGAATTTTTGGACTTAATTTCAGAACTCCTAGGAATAGCTTAGGAACTCTCACAGTTTTTATCCTTAATGATTTTCTATGGTTCTGGAACTTCCTAAAGTTTCAGAATTGATGAAAGTTTATCTATTCTAACCACATCCGGTGATTTAGCATCAACGACCCTTTCAATCAGGAAAGGATGAGAAGATTTCTTATCACAAATCTAGGGATAGTTATCTTACAACTATTTGATCAATTGAGTCAACATCTATTCTGGGCATGATTTGATTTCATTAGAATCGTAGAGACAACTATGATTGTAAATTATATATAATCATACCTAGTAGATAAATATATAGAGATAGAATAGAAGATAGATATAGATAAAGAATAAGTAATACATATTGAAGTACGAGATCTAGTACATTTTGTAATACCTTGAATGTTTTATGAATAAATTGTCATTCTGTTTGAGATAATTCTAAGTTGTTAAATCCTTATTCGAGGAGGAGCAAGGGCCCACTCCCCCAAGGACCAAGATATTCATCTATTTGGTATTTATATTTCCTAAGAAAATAGTTTAGATCTATTAATTTTGTATCACTTTTAATTCTTCTAGTTAAACTTTATTGTATACTCATTCTTGTAGGTGTCTAGATAGATTCTTATTTTTCTTGCAACCATTTTTAAGCACTCTAAGTTGTGTGTGTTTATTTCCAAAAGAAAGTGTGTTTACTTCCAAAAGCAAGTGTGTTTATTTTCCAAAAGCAAGTGTGTTTATTTCCATTATGCAAAGTGTGTTTCCTTTCAGCAAAGCTTTCAGTGTGTTTCCTTTTAGCAAAGTTTTCATAGTATGATTTAAATAAGGTTTTTACTAAGAATTCCTTAAGACATTGAAAAGATCCCCAGAAAATACAAAAATAACTACAGTCAACTACTAGATCAATAGGATTACTCTTGTTGCATATAGCTTTAGACACACCCCTGGTTTGAATATGACATCAACAAGAAGTTGATTAAATGAAGGGAATAATGACACCCATCATTTTTGGCATCATTTCTGGGGACACACTAGTTGGAAATTTCTAATTAGGTGTCAGCAAGAGCAATAATCATACATCTAGTAGTTTAAGGATATTCCCTACTATATCATAAAATATATGAGTAGACCAAGAGACTCAAAGGGTAGATTCCTCCCAAGAACATCTTCACAAGAATTCATAACATCCTATAGTTCAAATAAGTAAATTGATCAAGAATTGGAGGCACCATCGTCCCCTGTTATACAAGAAATAGAATTTTCACCTTTGGAATTCTTAGATCAGTCACCTGAAGGAAGTAGAACTTTTAGGAGAAGGATTATTTCTCAAGATCCATTTAGGGTGAGTTTTGATTCTCAATTGAGTAGTCAACCTCCTACTCCTAATTTTCACCTTCCCTAAGGCATACCACATACCACATTGATTGGGAGGAAAATTTGGAAAATATTTTTAAAATGGCATGAGAAGCTGAAGAGAAACTAATAGGAACCTTTACTTATCAATCAATTGGGTGATGATGATACACCAATGAAAAATATCTCACCTGCACATTTACCCACATTTAGAGGGATGTCATCTAAATACCCTGACCAATTTCTGTTTGAGTTCAAGGTACTATGTCAAACCTATGACTACAAAATGGATAATCAAAAACTCAAGTTGTTTCCATCCACTCTGAAGGATGTAGTAATGAGGTGGTTCATGGGATTACCATCCAACTCTATTACCACTTTCACACAAATGGAAACTACCTTCCTAGACAAATACCAGGATTATTGTAGAGGGAGAAATAGGAAGGAAGAATTCTTCAAAATCAAGTAAGAGGAGGATGAAAATATAGAAGACTATTTAGATAGATTCCTCTTTGTGAGAAAAAGGTGTGGATTTGTACTTCAAGAGGAGTTAAGTAAAACCATTTTTCTTAAGGGTTTGGATGATGAATATAGGGAAGCCCTTAACTTGATAGGAGGTGGAGACATTGATCAATTAAGGATGAATGAAATTAAGGAGATTTGTAGAAGCTATTCCAGAACAAGGGGTGGACCTAGAAAAGGAAAATCGGTGAAAAGTATGAATCCAAATATGAAAAAACTAATGGATGAGTTAGCAAACTTTAAAATAGACATTTTAGTTCAATTAACCTCTACTATGGATGGATTACAAGCTAAAGCAAATGCCAAAACTGAACCATTGGCTATGTATTGTCCTAGATGCAGGAAGAAGCATGCAATAAGAGACTGTCCTTTGGATAAAATGGAAGTATGTCTTATCTGTGAATCTAAATAACATGATACTGATGCTTGTTCTCTACTCCCAGTCATAAAGAATCATCTTAAACAAACTAGTACATTATCCACAATAGAAGAATTGAATTTTTTTCAGAGAAAACCTCACGAGGAATTTTATGCCAAGATCAGTTCCTAATCCCTGGACGATACCATGGGCTACTCAGACAGTACCAAAAAATTGGGGACAACCACCTTGGGTACCTTAATCAACATGGAAACCTCGGGATTGGGAAATTCAAGCTTGGTATGCTCGGGGACATCAACAACCATGGGCTAGTCAAGGAATTCCTTATGTTTGGTCAAACATAGATAGAACCCTAGTAATTATGCTTTCAAAGAAAAACATATCTAAATCATAATCAACATGCCATCATGGGATCCCCTACATATAATTCACAAATTGAGAATATAGTCCAAATGAAAATACCAACACAGCCAGTAGCAAACCCAAGAAACAAACAAACAACTCCTGTTTATGGAATAGAACTAGAAAAATCAAGTTGATCTACATGTCATGGATTGTAAGGATATTCAAACTAGATCTGGGAAAATAATTAGTAGTCCACTTGTTATAATCACTAAAATGACATAATAAAATGAAATCCCTAGTATTGTTGTTCCAAAAGAGGATATAAAAAGAAAAGAAAAGGAGCCAGATAGCGACACTATTGAGACTCCATTTCCAAAGAGATTTAAAGAAGCTATAGAAACCAAGGAGTTTGAATTAGTACAAGAACTAAGGAAATTGAATATTGAAATACCATTATTACAAGCAATTAAGGACATTCCAAAATTGAACAAATTAATCAAAATGTTATGTTTGAAAAATCCTGGAAGGAAGAAATAGTACCCCAAGACTATCAAAGTAGATGGGAAACTTGTTGATTTATTAGCAGGAAAACTTTTACTTCCCAAATACGGAGATCTGGAAGTCTTGTTATTTCTGTCTCCATAGGGAATAAGGATATACATAAAATTTTGGTAGATTTGGGTGTGGCTATAAATGTAATGACAGTGGACACTTTGAAAACATTATCATTAACGGGTATACAACCTACTAATACCATAGTGCAGATGGTAGACCAGTCTATAGAAAAACCAAATGGGATTATTGAAGACGTGGCGATTATGGTGGAGTCATGAGAATATCCAGTTGACTTCCTTATATCTGCAGCCAAAAGGTAAAACATTGGGTTATCCCATTATTTTGGGTAGACCATGGTTAGCTACAGTTGTTTCCTTAATTGATTGCAGGTCAGATGATATGACTATCTCGAATGGTAATAACTCTAACAAAATTTCCTTATATCCTTCTTCATGACCTTTTATTGACAATCAAGAACAATTGTGGGTTGATTCTCCTGATACTAATAAGAAAAATTTGTCTTCTTTCGATATGATCACATTGTAGGATCATGTAAGAGAAGTAGAAGAGATGATTAATCCACCATTGAATGAGCACCAATTGTCCTCAAAGCAACCATAAATATTTCCAAAACCTACGACTATAGTTCTGGAACCTGTGACCATAGTTCTGGAACCACCACATTTAGTTCCAAAATCATGACAATAGTGGTTCTCTTTGATTGGAAATAATTACACTCAAAGGAATGATATTTCTCATGGGGAGAGGAAGAATCATTAGCTTCAGTTTCAAATACATTAGGGAATGGTGAAGAATTTCTGGAAAGTAGTAGTGATGAAGAGTTTGACCTACAAAGAGATAAGTATCATAATTCTCATTACTGTCCTTTTTCCAGTATTCTATCTCAAGGAACTTTTGGAGATGTTGCTACATATCATATGTTGTTACCACATGCATGTCCACTAAATAATTTAATGGAACCCTTTCAACAAATCAGTTCATCACACATTAGAACCAAGCATGTTGAGATTCAACCGGGTAAAATTTTGAACATTAACAATTGGTTGAAGGATGATGAAGAAGCTAAATTGTTTGATGTTCTAAAAAATCATACTAAAGCTTTTTCTTGGGATTATAAAGACATGAAGGGAATTCACCCAAGTATCTGCACTCATCACATCTATACTTGAAAATGTTAAACCTAGTTAGGTAGCCTCAGAGAAGGATTAATCCAGCCTTAAGGGATATAGTTAAATAAGAAATTGAAAAACTATTACAAGTAGGTTTTATCTACCCTATCTCAGATAGTCAGTGGGTATCTCCTCTTGTAATTGTTCCTAAAAATAATAGAAAATGGAGAATATGTGTTGACTATAGGGAACTGAACAAAGCCACACCTTGAGAGATTATTTTCCCTTAACATTCATAGATCAAGTCGTAGACAACCTTTCATGTAAACAATACTTATCCTTCTTATATGGCTTTAGTGGATACAATCAAATCAAATTTGTTATTGAAGATTAGGAAAAACTACATTTACATGTCCATGGGGTACCTTTGCCTATAGGGTGTTACCATTTGGCTTATGCAATTCTCCTACAACTTTCAAAGAGTTGTACTTGTAATCTTTGTTGATCTAACAAATGATTGTGTTGAGGTATATATGGATGACTTCTTTGTATACGGAGATAAATTTGATGATGCTTTGAGAAATCTCGATAGAGTGTTAACAAGATGTGAAAACACAATCTGATCTCTCTTAGTAATTAATTTTTTTAATGATGGTTGATGAGGGGATTGTATTAGGACACCATATTTCAAAAAGAGGAATTCAGGTTGATCAAAACAAAATTAGGATCATTTCAAATTTACCTATTCCTCAGACCCCCATAGATATCAAGTCATTTTTAGGACATGTTGGGTACTATAGGCACTTTATAAAATATTTTAGTAAAATTTATGCCCCATGTTTAATTTTCTAACCAAGGACTATGAATTTCTTTGGGATGAAAAGTGTCAACATGCTTTTGAAGAAATTAAAGAAAAATTAATCACTACCCCAATATTGAGAGGACCTAATTGGGAAAATCCATTTCATATCCAAACAGATGCCTCAAATAATTCCATTGGTGTAGTTTTGGGATAGAAAGATGAAGAAGGAAAAATGTATGCTATTTATTATCTTAGTAAAAATCTTACTCCCATTGAAAAGAATTACACCACCACTGAAAAATAATTTCTTCTTTGTGATTTATGCAATCAATAAATTCAAACATTACATTATAGGGTACAAGATATTTGTACACATAGATCATTCAGCAATTAAATATTTAATGAACAAACCAGTGGTTGGAGGAAGAATAATTAGATGGTTATTACTTTTACAAGAATTTGATATTACCATTGTGGAAAATCTAGGTAAATCTAATGTGGTAGCTGATTTTTGTCAAGATTAACCACTACAGGGGAGAAATATCAAGTCAAGGATAACTTTCCAAATGAACATTTGTTTGCTATTTCAACAGTTACACCATGGTTTGTTGATATGGTAAATTATCTTACAACAGGGAAGTTTCCTCCTTCTTTCACTAAGAAACAAATAAAGAAGTTAATCAAAACTAGTGCACAATTCAAATGGTTAAATGGAATGTTATTTAAATGTGGCCCTAATTTGGTTTTACATAGGTGTGTAAGAGAAGATGAAATCTTTGACATCCTCGAGAGAATGTTATGATGAACCAAGTGAGGACACTATTCGGTGAAAAGAACAACTCATAAGATACTTGCACTTTGGTTATTATTGGTCATCTTGTACAAGGATGTGAAGAGATATACCAAGCGGTGTGATCCTTGTCAAAGGATGGGACATCTAGCTTTCACCAATGAAATGCCTCTTGACCTCAAGTAGTGATTAAACCATTTGAGAGATGGGGATTGGATTTTGTTATTCCCTTTAATCCTCCTTCACGAGAAAGGAATATATTATTGTGTGTACTGACTATGTGACAAAGTGGGCAGAAGTGCAGGCATTGACAAATGCCACTAAATAAACAGTTTCTAATTTCCTTTAGCATAAAATTATGGTAAAGTTTGGAGCACCGAGGAGCATAGTTTCAGATCAGGGACCACATTTTATGTCTAATATGATCCAATCTTTCACAAGGTATTACCAAATAAATCATAGGAATTCATCTCCTTATCACCCACAATCAAATGGACAAGTTGAAGTAACAAACAGAGAATTGGAAAACATCCTTACCAAAACAATTGAAGTAGGGAGAAAATATTGGGTAAAAAGACTACGAAGTTTTCGGGCTTATAATACAACTTGGAAAACTACAACACCATATGCGTTATTCTATGGGAAAAGTCCCTTGTTTCCCATTGACTTTGAACTATAGACATTGAGGAAAGCAGTTAAGGTGGGTATTGAGTTGGATGCGGCTTAAAAGGAAATAATCCTTCAACTCGATGACTTGGATGAATTGAGGATGGAATAACTTTATGAGATAGAGATAATCCAAGATCAAAGGAAGAAATGGCATGACACACATATCAAGAAAAGTCAATTCAAAGTAGGAGACTGGGCATTCCTATTTGATTCTAAGTACCAACAATTTAAAGAAAATTTGAGAGCAAATGGTTAGGACCCTATCAGATTGAGCATATATTTGAAAATGGTTCTATTTAGTTACTTCCCATTGATGGTAGCAAAAGAAAACTCTTGGTCAATGGACAAGGCTAAAACTCTATAGGAAGTCTCTTACTAAGGATAAATTCTTGAGGAATATTGAAGAAGACAAAGAATTTGATCATATGGAAGAACCTAATTCTTCCAAAATGATCAAATAACCAGATCATAGATCCAGAATAAAGGGAAGAAAATAAAAACCAGTAAATGGCATTTTCTTCCCAAAAAAATAATAATAAAAAAAAAATTCTCGAGAGGTCAATTGAAATGAGCAATGATGGCGATTGACCTCCTCTTATGGCTAATTCAAATAAAAGGGAATTCTTTGGAATTCAGTTGTCTTATCTAACCATTTTTGTTCCACTTGTAGGAATGATGAGTCATCATAATAAAAGGATTACATCATCAAGGATGGTAATTATATATTTTAACTTATTTAGGGTTAGATTAAAATTTTACATGTGTGATTAGACTTGATTTAAAAGTTGGTATGATGATTCATCTATTTATACATTATGATTACAAGTGAGTAATCATGAAGATGATTTGGATGGAATAAGTGGTGGCATAGTTATCATGAGTAATCATTAGTGCAAAATCAAATGAAATAGTTGTAGAGAAATTTTGAGGGAGAGAAGCAGCGAATTACGCTTGTGTTCCGTGAAAAGAAAAAGGTTCTGTAGCTAAGAATAGAGGTTCCGCAGCTAAGAACGAGAGGTT
This sequence comes from Taxus wallichiana var. yunnanensis, assembly GCA_018340775.1. Taxonomy (NCBI): domain Eukaryota; kingdom Viridiplantae; phylum Streptophyta; class Pinopsida; order Cupressales; family Taxaceae; genus Taxus; species Taxus wallichiana. The sequence continues at coordinate 583,036,690 of CM031239.1, read as the reverse complement.
TCATGAGATAAAATCATCACTTAGTAGATAAGCAAGAAGCCCTGTAGCCTATTTGCACAGAATCAAAGGAAACATAATTTGAGTCGATATGGGGATTAAAAAGAAATCAGAACTAGAGGATGATTACCAACTGCTCATGGACGAAGAAGTGGCATCTATATTTGAGCATGCAGGATGGCTAGAGTTCCTGAAAAAGTTTTCAAAGTATAATGATGAATTAGTAAGAGAATTCTTCATAAACCTAGAGCAATCAGGATAAAGTTTAGAAATATTTTTATTCCTTTTTCTATTAATACAATAAGTAATGTGTCTGGAGTGTCAATTATGCATGTCCCACATCTTGCCAAAGTGACCTTGAAATAACTGGTCGATACCCTACTAAAAGAAGGAAAGCGAACCCCAATACATTTACAATACAAAGAAAATCATAAAAGGGTTCAGAATGGCTAGTTTTCCCAAACCCTTTGATAGGGTAGCATTTTGGATAGTGAAGTATTTAACCTGTGATGGTCAATTTGGGTCCATAGGAAAAGAAGTCCTAAAGATGCTCATATATCTGAAATATGGAGCCACAAAACCAGAATACATAATAAACCTTCCAGGGTTTCTTTTTTATTCTATCTAGACCATGGCCCAGAGGTATTCCTGGGGTGTTGGTAAAATCAAGCATCATGGGTTAGTTCATTTAGTATGCCATCACCATTTTCTATTAAAGAAAAATGGAGAAGAAATTTGGAAAAGTTCCTTGGCAAGTTTAATAAAAACCCTGATATTATTAGGACAATACCAGCTCCATTTTATCCTTGACTAATTTGGAAATTGATGAGAAAGAAAGTGGGAAGAGAGAATATACCAAAAAGAAGATCTATGAGAAATATCAAAACAATAGAGCCTTACGTGCCTTTGAAGGAAATTCCTTCTTTGCAGCAACTACAAGGAGCTAATATCTATCTCTGATGGTGATAGCTCACCCGTGTAAGAGAAAGAAACAAAAGTAAGATGAAGCTCTATAAGGAAATTCACCACTAGGCATGTTGAAATTCCCCAAAGAAGGAAAATTCTTAACATGTCAAGGGAAACCCCAGAGGGAAGGAGTGAATAGGAAAAGATGGAAAAAGAATTTGCTGATATTTTGGTTAGTATGGCCATGACTCCTCCAGAAACAAGCCAAGCTGAGATGGATAAAGGAGATGAGAGACTTGAGGAGTAGGATTTTCAAGAATTAGTCTAACCATCAGCATTATCACATGAAGAGGAAGAGTTGGCATCCTGGAGATGAAAAGGTAAATTTCCTTTGATAGAAGAAGAATTCTCAACTCCCCAAGAAATTTTAGAGGAAGAAGAAAGACATCAGGTTAAACAGGCTTTGTTCTTGTCTAGAGTAGATCTCATTATCAGGGAAAAGGATGAGGAATTGGATTTCCTCAAACTCAAATTAGAACAAAGGTAAAAGATCATTGAAGAGCTAACAACTCAGCTTATGTTAGGACTGAGGAATTATTAGTAATTAAAAAATAGCTGATAGAGAAAGAGGAAGAATGTCAAACTTCCAGAAAACAGAATGTTGTGTCACAATCTCTACACAAACTAAGTTAACTTATTTACCACTTAAAAACAACTATGGAATGAAACTTGCAGGGAACTCAGAGAATCTAAAACATCAAATGAAGATTTGAAGACCAAGATGGAAGAAGAAAAGAGGAAAGAAAATAGTGGGAAGAAAATTTTTATAAGGAAGAAGGAAACAAATATAAATGTCTTACAAAAATACATATGGTTTGCATTATGAGTGAAAAATTACTTGCCTACAGGAGGCCCTCTCCTACATATAGTGTGTTTTTAGAAGAACAATTCATTCGCTGGAAGCTGTCAAGGATTGCATGTGGACTTCCACATGAACTAAAAGATGAATCTGAATTCATGACAACTTATTCTTTAGCTAGTCCTAAGTAGAAAAATCTTCTATGTGAATTCTATCTTTGTAATCGATGCTAGAAAAAAACACAAGATTTATGATCAATTTGTATGTGGGGGAAAGTTAGCTCAATGCATTTTCTCTATTCTACAAAACCAGATTGCATGGAAGGAAAGGGATTCGAGTTTTTATTGAAAGCTAGCTCAAATAGTCTCTGTATGAGAGCTCACTATGGTAAACCTTCTTCCTTCTTCATACATTTTATAACTCATGCCTTTGATGAATGATTCAAGACACATTATTTTTCTAGCTTAAAAACATGTATTGGTAGCTTTACTTCCTATGAGGAGGAGAAGTTTGAATATATTTATGAGGGATGCTCAAAAAGGTGGGAACTTCTTATGGTTTCCTTGAGAAGAAGGGAAGTAATATCCCCTATAAATCTGATCTAGAGTTTAGAAAGAGAAAAATTGTTATGCACAATAATTCCTTAGATCAATGAGACCTACGGGAAAATATGGATGGGAATGCAAACAAGGCCCCCTCTACTTCTCACCCCCATGTCTCCTTGGAAAAATAGATAACCTCAAGATCTACTAATTTGAAGAGTGGCAGAGGAAAATAGAAGTAGGAGCATGGTACAATACCTCTAAGTTTAAGCATTGGAAGATCTAGTTTCAGCCATTTGATCTGAGCAATCAAATGGAATGCAGAACATATAACCCCACTTTTGAAGAATGAAGTTTGTAAAGGGACTTACAAACAAGTAAGTTTGGGGAAATGATGAGGCCAGAATATGCCTATTAAATGTATAATAAATGATCTCATCTTACTCTCCTTTTTATTAAGTTTGATTGCATTTTGTGACTTTTATTTGATATAATATGAGTTAGGATGTAATTGTCTATCTTTTGATTGATTGTGATTCTAATGTTTAAAATCTCTTAAATTCCTGATGAAGTGTGTTTGAAATTCAATTTTGTAATAAAGCAGGTCTAATCAGTCAAAGAAATGAAGTATGTAGTGTTTAGCATGTTTTTGGTAGCATCTGTTCCAATACGACTTAGTTTTGGAACTTCTAAGCTAGTTCCGGAACACCATTACATATTCATCTAGTTCTGGAACTTTTGGACTTAGTTTCGGAACTCTAGTATTTAGTTCTAGAATTTTTGGACTTAGTTCCAAAACTCTAGGTATAGCTTCGGAACTCTCACGGTTTTGATCCTTAATGATTTCCTATGGTTCTGGAACTTCTCTAAAGTTCTGAGAACTAATGGAATTTTATCTATTCTAACCACATCCGGTGATTTAGCATCAATGACCCTTTCAATCAAGAAAGGATGAGAAGATTTCCAATCACAGATCTAGGGATAGTTATCTTACAGTTATCTGATCAGCCACAATCAAGTCAGCATCTATTCTAGGCATGATTTGATTTCATCATAATCATAGAGACAACTATGATTGTAAATGTATATATAAGTAGACTTGCAGTAGATAAATATATAGAGATAGAACAGAGAAGATAGCTATAGATAGAGAATAAGTAATACAGATTGAAGTACATAGATCCAGTACGTTTTGTAATACCGAATGTTTTATCAATAAATAGCCATTCTTGTTTGAGAGAATTCTAAGTTGTTAAATCCTTATTCAAGGAGGAGAAAGGGCCCACTCCCCAAGGACCAGGATATTCATCTATTTGGTATTTATATTTCCTAAGAAAATAGTTTAGATCTGTTAATTTTGTATATCGATTTTAATTCTTCTATTTAGACTTTGTTGTATACTCATTCCTATAGGTGTCTAGATAGATTCTTATTTTTCTTACAACCATTTTTAAGCACTCTAAGTTGTGTGTGTTTATTTCCAAAAGCAAGTTTGTTTACTTCCAAAACCAAGTGTGTTTATTTCCATTTTCCAAAGTGAGTTTCCTTTTAGTAAATATTTCAGTGTGTTTCCTTTCAGCAAATTTTTCATAGTATGATTTAAATAAGGTTTCTACAAAGAAGTCCTTAAGACATTGAAAATATCCCCCAGAAAATATAAAAATAACTATAGTCAACTACTAGATCAATAGGATTACTCTTGTTGCATATAGCTTTAGACACACCCCTAGTTTGAATGTGACATTAACAAGAAGTTGATAAAATGAAGGAATAACGACACCCATCGATAGGTCGATGAATGGGTCAATAGGATTTTGGAATGATAATGTCTAGGTAATTTAGGCATGGTTGAGTATAGGTTGAATAGGCATGGTTGAGTCTAGGTTGAATAGGCATGGTTGTTGTCTATGTTGAATACATATGGGTGATTTTTGTGGAAGAGGAATTGCAGAATGTAGGTCTCAAAGGTGCAGTCTGTGAAAGAGGATCAATAAGTAAGAAAAGATGTGAATGGTAAGAGGATACAAAAATCCACCTAAGTGGTAAGAACCATTATGAGTCTATCATATTAAATATTAGCCTATGAACATAACACCCTAAAGGTGTTACATGATTGATTGTTCTAAGGGTGAAGAAGGTCACATGATCATGAAATGTCACATTTCGGATGTCCTTGATTACGTAGAAGATTAGAAAGGAAAGACAATAAGGTGAAAGAGATTTTTTTATCATAACCTTGATGTGAGATAGCATGCCTCTTCTACAAGATACCCAAGATCAAAATAGGCAAGTCCATGACGAAAAAATTTATCTTTCTCTTTTTACTTTTGTTTCATAGAATGATCAATGTGGGAATTCTATGTGGGATGAATATAATATCTCCTTAAGGTATTTTTGAATCTTATCGATGTGGGAAGCTTCAGAATATTTTTTTTTTTTTGTAGAAATATTATTCTTTTTAGCTAGACTACGTACAATATGGATAGATTTGAATAACATTGTTCGAGGGAGAAGTCTATTTATAGAAACAATATAGAAAGATAGATTTCATTTTTGAGGGATTCATCCTTTTACTAGAAGTTTGACTCAAGGATTTTGAGTTTGAAAATCCCATATATTACTTTTTAATTGTTTTTTGGACTTTTAGGTCATGGACAAGACTATGGAGAATTATAGGCTTTATTGATGAAGACAAAACCATAACACACAGGGTTAATTATTAAAGAGAGATTTTAAGTGATGAATTAACATGGGATTCCATATTGAAAAGGATAAAAAGTATCCATGAGAATCATGCCATGAGTAGAGTCGTGGTACTCATATTGAAGATAAGGTTGAAAGGTGATGGGTAATCACATGATTCTTGTTTAGTTGATGATCCTTAAAATAGGTAAGTGGAAGGTGAATGTTTCTCGAGGACAAACATTTAATAGATGAGAAGAGTATACGGGACTTGATTCAACAATATAATGGTAGAAGATGCAAGGCATTGAGGTGCTTAGGTTTGAGTTTACCTTAAAGTGAAGATAAGCGATAAGAACCTAATCCATAGGCATGAGGAATGATATAGGGTCAAGCTAATTAGGAGTGAACTTGTAATGTTTACTTTTCTCTAATTTTTTTACTTCTTTTCCTTCATGATGAGGTCACGACATGAAAGGTTCGTTCTTTAGACACGTTTATCGTAGGCACATTTGATACATTTTTAGTAGAATTAGAGGTGATCAAGAGAATTTAGATGGAATTATTCTAATAACTCAAGCTATTACAAATGATCCTATAGAAAATCATCATCATTGAGCATATCTTTGAGTAAGATATGAAGAGATGGAATTTGGACTTTGAGAGGAAAGACACCTATGTACCGTAGACTAGAGATAAAGGTGTAGCAGTAGTTGAGGTGTGAATACTAGTGTGATAAGCCCATAAGGTAAAAGGAATGAGTGTGTGCCAATCCTTACCAAGATATTTTCAACCACTTTCATAAGAATTGTATTTATAGTTTTTTTAGTCAATTCATCTTGGCCATTTATTTGAGGATATCAAGGTGAAGAAAAACTAAGATGAATTTTGAAGGTATCACAAAGTTTCCGTAGGGTTTTGTTTTTGAATTTTTTCCATTATCAGTGATGAGGTGATGAGGATCAAAAGTGAAAAATGATGTGATGGTTGATCAATTCATAGATTTTCTCAGCTTTTGTAGAAATAAGAGGTACAACTTTCACCCATTTAGTGTAATATTTGGTAGCAGTAATAGTCCATTGATGACATTGGGAAGAATGAGGGTTGATCTCTTCAACAAGATTGAAACCCCATTAAGAGAAAGGTCAAAGGTCACGTGCGACATGTAAGGTGTGACTAGGGGTGTGATGAAGATTAGTATGTTGCTAAAAATTCACACAATGCTTGACATAGTCACAAAAAATCATGATTTCAGGTTGTCCAATAATAGCCGAGTGAATAATGCACTTAGCGATAGCTAAGCCCACTATAGTGACCCCCACAAATCTGTCGTGAACTTCCTTGATGGTGTATGGAATTTCATAACTTGTAAGGAATCGTAAGAGGATACCATCAAATCTATATTTATAGAGAATACCACCCATGATGGCATAGTGAGAGAGACTTTTGAGAAAGGCTCACTATCCAGTCTGAAGTAAGATCCGAAGGAAGAATTGAAAGGAAAGGTAGTGGAAAATCTATTATACCAAAGGTCACATGGGTCAGTTTCAATATTTCCTACAATTTTGATGTCTCAGATTAGATAATAAGGTGATTGCTGACCTTTGTATTGTGAAAAGAGTTTTGACTTAGAGGGAAAAATGGGGATTTGAGAAGAAAGACATGCCATGGTGTCTACAAATTTATTAGTGGAATGCAGGGTGGTTTGAAGTTCATAATGGTCAAATGTAGTCAAAATCATGTCAACATGATGCTTATACTTTTGAAGTATATCATTACAAAATTGGTGCATACCATTAACTTGGTTCACAACTAGTTGAGATTTACCAAATATATTAATTGATTTAACATTTAAGGCTATGGTGGTTTGCATACCTAAAGCAGTGCTTCATATTCAGCGATATTGTTAGTATAATAAAAATCTAGTTTAAAAGATAGTGGCATAGGCTCACCATCAAGAGGAATGAGGATAACTCTAGCACCACCCCTAGGTTGACATTTATAACCATTGAAGAATAAGGTCATCAGCAAATGGTATCATCTATCCCAGGAGAGGGTAGTGATGGAATCATCAAGGAAATCAAATTTAGAAGATTGGTTTCCAGGAGAGAGGTGCGTCTGTGAGTTGGCTAGCAATAATTTTCCTTTAACATATTTTTGATGGATGAATTCAAGATCTAGGTCTTCAGAAGCATGATTTTTGATGGTAGGGATTAGTGTACATGTAATGTAAGGGGTTTGTATTGGTGAAAAAAAAGGTTTTATGGTTGAGGTAGGTAATGGCAAAGTTTAGTGGAGAAAAAAAAATAAGGCTAAGCAGAGTTTTTGGCATATTTATAGAATGTGTGGGTCATCACGAGCATGAATATTGATATCAATGGTCAATTCATTGGATATAGTTTTCGTCTCGAGAATTTAATGGTAGTGAATATAATAATCATCTCAAACAAGGTAGATGAGAATAGACTCATTGTCCTAACATTGAACGACATTAGTTAAATGGGTATCATCAATCATGTCGGAGGATACGGGGAAGGGAAGGAAGAGGAGCCTCACCATCATGCTAATAATTAGAGGTCCTAGAAACAGTGTTCACAAAAAAAAAAGTTAGGAGGAATGGATTCTTGGTCCATGGACTCATAGGTGAAGGTTTTGAAGTTGGTGAATGGGGTGGGAAATGTTTATCTTCCTCAATGAGTTTGAATCGGGCCTTCCTAGAAGCTACTTTGGGAAATTCAATACCACTTGTGTTCATTATGCTTACAAGTGATGCAAGAGTATGATAGTATGGTGTCCTTGTTCATAAAAACCAAATTCAAATCCCTTCCAAGTACAGCAATGGAGGAAGGTGTGGGCAAAGCGACCGGTTGGTGAGATATTGAATGTCGGAGGAAAATAGTTTAGTTTGGGAAGGTGTCTTGGGAAAGTAGGTAGAAGTATCAAGTCCCCGTCACGTTAAGTTGGTGCAGAGAAGGTGAGGAGAACCATAGGGAAAACCTCACCTATCACAGTGATCATAAGCGCAGTATGTTTTTAGGTTACCATACTCTTGAGGAGTAAGGAATATGTCAATGTTATAAGGCGAGTACTCCCCAGTGAGGCATTGAAAAACACCTTCTAAAGGATCAGTAGTTGATTTGTGGGTAGTGGGAATGGATGAATCATTGGGTAGTTAGGAATAATAATCATTATTTGTTTGAGAAGTAGATGGGTTGGTTTATGGTTCAACTATGGCATTTGTGGGAATAGAGGAGTTAGTTATGGAATATTTAGTGGCGTATGAAGTGGTGGAGGAGGTAGTGGCTAAAGAAGAAGTGTTAGGGGTGGTAAATGTTTTAACTAGTATAAGGGCATCATTGGGTCAATATCTGACATATTACAGGTCTTGAATGGTGAAGGGTCGAAATTTAGAATGGTATAGTTTTACCCTTCATGTTCAAATTTTAAAAAGCAGTATAAGGTTGAAGGAACAAAACCCATGGCATGAGTCAGGTTCACCCAAGCGAGTATATTGTACTAGAATTCCCCCCTAAGATAGAATAATTCAGGAATGGCACAGAGGACCTACACAAATGTAAAGAATGATGATTCGAGGTATAAGTCATGGCATCATTAAATGAATGCAACATAAGCTGGGTTATTATGCATGCAATTGTGCAGGAATGTGAATACTGGATTTATAAGCATAGGAGCAAATGATGTTAATACTTGCATGGCCATTGATCATAATGTTTCAAACATGTATATTATCAATGTAGACATAAATAAATACGGAAGGTCGAGGATCATCCAGATTGGAAGGTATAATATCATCATCATAGAAGCGAGAGTGGCTACTTGATGAGTGGTAGCAGGAGCAAAGGAAGGGGGTGAAGTGGTAAGAGAGGCCACATGGTGAGGAGTGATAATGGATGTAACATGCATAGGGCCATTAGGTAGAACCTTGATAGATTCACGGGACCTCAATAGGGCACGAAGATCGACTTTCAATAGGTTTGGACAAGATCATACAAAGACATTTTAGAGGAGACTAGTGAAATTTTTTAAGCATTGTATGCGATGGGAAACCTCATTAAAAATAGGGTATGTGGGTCCATGGATGGTGATTTTAGTGTAGGTGCAAATGGAATATTGGGTAAAGAGTAGCGAGATGAGATAGTTGTTTTCTCCTTTCCTTTTTTTACTTTTGGGATTGAGTGGAAATTTTAACCATATTAATCGTGGTAAAGGAGAATGTGAGTTGTGATAAGTGTAGGGCACATTTGGGAAACAATATGGTAAGGGCATTTATTGGTTTTGTCAAAACAATGCAACAAATTGGCATTTTGGTGGAGGTTTGGATAGCGTTTCTCTTTATGTGGACCATATTGATCTCAAATGTTGGAGGAGGATAAAAGGGTTGTGGAGGTGGAGATGAAGTTCACTAAATAGGCAAAGAGACAAGGATGTGTGGTGATAGGTGCAGAGGTGGAATAGGGTCCTCATCTAAAAATATCATCATCATCAAAGTTTTCTTTAAGAAGGACATAGTTGGAAAGAATAGTCTTAAGAGCACTTTACTGCCAATTTCCACAACATGCCACCCGACACACAATGGTAAGTGCACATTTTGGCATCATCAAACCCCCTTCTTATGTTTAGGTTTGAGTGGGTCACTGTGGAAGGTCTAAGTGGTGGCCAATGGCGAGATTTCCAAAATGTTAGCTAAGATGTTGGCGTAAGACCACGAAAATGGATCACTGATGTAAGTAGCGTGGAGTGCGTAGATGGAAGTGTGGATGAATTTGGTGGGGAGGCGTCATTTAGGGTGGAATTATAATTGAGTAAGTTTGACCACCTATTTGGTAGATAATAGGCTTTAGGTTTGTATTTTACTTTCTTGGGTAAAGATATAGCGCAAGGTCAACTAGTTTTTTAAGGTGGTGTAGGTTTAACCTCTACCTCTTTGGAGGTAGTGGGTTCTTGGATGTTGGTTGCACCTTCTTAGGTAAAGGTGAAGAAGAAGTGGGTGATGTAGAATGGAAGGTGTTATATGGTGGAAGGGGATGGGTTATCTAAGGTGATAATAGAGGTGTGGTGTAGGTTGTAGTAAGAAGAAATGTGGAAGGTACTTGTTGAGAGAAGGAATAGCATAGGTAATGATGGGCATACTTGGAAGTGGTGTAGGTATGGGAGGTAGAAAGGATGTAGGTGATAGAAAGATGTAAGATCATGTTTAATTTTAGTGTAATAGAGATCATGATGAGTAGGTTGTTGTGCTTTTGGTTTACTACTTTGGGTAGAGGAGTTTGTTTGACCAAGGTTGAAGGGTGAGGACCTAGAATGGATGAAAGTGGTGAAGGTGACGGAGGGTAGTAGGTGAATTAGTGTATGCATGGCCTAACAGGTTGGGTTTCTTCTTAAGTGGGGTAATAGTATTTTAGATGGCTCTTGAGAATGTGGCTAAATCTATTTTGACATAAGGATGAACTATACTTGATGTTGACATGACTCCCAATGTGGTAATGGGTGCTAGAAATCGAGGAAGATATAGAGTGCAGTAAGGTTTAGGCATAGGAAAATGTTCATTTTTGATGGTAAAGGTTTAGGTGTGGGAAAGTGTGATAAGAGAAGGGAGTCCTGCTACAAATGATGGGCATGGTGGTTTTGGTTATGCCAAACACCTTTGGATAGATCGTATGGAAGTATCGATAGGCGGGAATTTTCATTTAAATTGGGACGGCAGTAGTCGAGAATGCGTCCCAAAGCATGGAATTATAAACATAATCCAAGTGGTGGAAAAACATGAGAATGGCATTGATGTAGGTAGGATGATGTTTATTTGGTATTAATCACTGTAAAGAATACGTGAAGCAGGGAAATGAGTTGAATTAGGACTGCGTGTGGATAAAGAGACAACGAGATAAAATAACGTAATCTTGAAAGCTTGATGGATAATTGTCCAATGGTAGGCATATGTTTCTAATGGGTCCCAGTGGGTAGGGGAGATGGAAATTTGGATGAGGTAAGTTCATCTTTTGGTGAAGAAGGAGGTAAGAATGACTCTCCCATGGGTAGAAGAGTAAGTAATGTGATTTATTACGTCAAGTTGAGAGGTGAGTGGGAAACTACATCGGAAGATATGGTGGACATCTCCATGGGGGAAGGAAGATAAGGGATACTCCTCCACATGATTAAATGAGTAGATGAAACAAGGGTCCTCCGTCGATGAAGGAGCTCATGCAAGAATCTCCTTGCTAGATGGAGTAAGAGGAAATTGAGCAAGAAGAGCTGGTATGATGTCAAAAATAGCATGAACCTCACAAAAATTATTTTCATTGGTGGAGGTTTCACCCGGTTTGGTTAGAAGACGGTGTGATTTTGGAGCAAATTCTTGAAGATGTGAAGGTTATGATTAGTCATTGTATTTTGATTATCAAGATGATATCTCCATTATCTAACATTTCTTGGATGATGTTTTTAAAGTTATACAATTACTATTCTTTATGTCCTCTATGCATAATGATAATTGCGGTAATCATTTCTTTGTACCATCACGGGACACGGGATGAGAGGGTTGAAAACTAGTATGTGGTTTGATGGGTGGATGAGTGACACTCAACTTTTTTTAAATTTTTTCTAAAACTAAAGATTATAGGGTTCCCTTATGGGAGTATAGTTTCATTGCTCCCATTTGAACTAAAAATCTGAATAGGAGAAATATTAGAAGAATGATTTGATTGGTTGGATGGATGAGATGGGCGAGGCTTTCGGAACTATTGCGTTAGCGAGATCCTTTCTCTTTTGAATAATTATTTTTCAATTTGGAAGAAGAAGAGGTATCATGTGATTTGAAGCGTGTAGTGTTCTTGTTATCTGCAATTGTATCTTCTTATCTTCAATGACATGAATTTCAAGTTTCCAAGCCATGGTGAATGCCTCATCAAATGTGCGGAAGGTTTAAACTTGGAGAGTTAGAGAGATGTGTCTAGCGCATAGAATGCACGGTGAAAAACTCTATTAACTCGATTTAAGGTATTTGGAATGTGAGTGGTTTATCAAGATCAGCTGATGAGCAACAAAATCTATGATAGATTTGTCTTCGTATGTTGGCATGTCATTTACAAGTCGGTCACATTGACCATGCTTGCGCAATGTTGATAGAAAATTGGTATGCAGAAAATCTTGACCTCTACGATTAAATGAAAAAAGATGGAATTCCTTGGTGATAGTATACTCCAATCTAAAGTTAGGTCTTATGTTAAAGGACATTGGGAATGTTCATAAAGAAAAGCATCATCATGAGTGATCGGAATAACACACATGTTTAAAGACCAAAGTGTTGTTGTAGGTCTTCTTTGTTGTTAAATCGGTTGAATTTAAGCATTTCCCGATAGGTAGAGGCTATGGATGAATTGGAATGGATGGATGAATGGGCTTATTGTAAATCTCGTCATATGTCGAAAGAGTTATGTGAGCAGTTGGAGATGATAGATGCTTCTAATATGCATCTTTTCCATCATCATTTGATAAGATCATTGGTAGGTTGTGTATTTGGCCAGGGGCCCTATAGTATAAAGGGGTAGATGAGGATGGTATGACATGGGCGACATCCCATTATGTGGTGGTGCAGTATGCAAAGTTTTGCAAAGGAAGGAATGTAGGCCGAAATAGATATAGATGCAAGTATCTTGAATAAGCAATAGATGAAATAAGGGGTTGTTGGTGATAAGTGTAGGTAGGTGGAGTGGAAAAAAATATTCTCATAGAAATTGGAGGAAAGATTGCCCGGGATGGAGAGGAAATGTTTTGGAATGGGTATGCAGACTCTTACCATCACCAATGGTGGTTGAGATACGTAGGTATATTAAGAGGTGGAAGATGCATATAGACCTACACTCCAAGGAGGTTGATAAAGGCATGGTTGACATCATAGCCAAAGGAATAGACGTCGAAGGCATGATAGATGTTCATAGAGTGCGAGTGAATATCGATGATGTAGGGTCATAAAGTTGGGAAACCACAGTCAGGTGGTAATGTGGAGGAGGGTAAGGCCAAGCTAGTAGTAGTTGATGTAGAAGTGTAGTGCGAGGATAGGAGGAATGGACCACGGGCATATATCGTATACAAGACTTTCACCTGATGATCATCATGGGTAGATGAATAGAGTGAGATAATGCTTCAAGAGGCCGGCAGGTTGTGATCAAGGAGTCTCATGAACTCCTCATCAGCCGATGAGTATAGCAGGAAGATCTTGATTGGGGGTCCATAGGTGATAGAGATTGAAGGGGATGATGGGCTAGGAGTGAGAGGGTGACTAGACATAGCATGAAAAGAGGCATTAGCTTGTTCACGAGTCAAAACCATGTGACGTGACAATAGAATAGAATATTCTAGCTTCGATGATGATGCTAGAAACATATGGAAGTAATGAGGAAAAATTATTTCTAAATGAGTGATTAGATCATTGTTATGCGATTGGAAAATAAAATACGATAGGTGGCATCGGTTGGTAACCACTGTCTAGTATGAGGTAACTGCCATCCTATTGGCTCAGGATCAGGACCCGATGTTAGTTACTTGCTAAAAAATAAGAGACTCAAAGTATCTAGAAATGAAAGGTGAAAATGGAATTGAGCCTAGACTACGAAGATGATATTGAGAGACCTAAAAGTGTGATAAAATGCTCTGTAGACCAAGGACACAAAAGAAAAGAAAGAAAGGTGGAGAATACTATTTTGTAAAAATAACCAAAAGCATAAAACATCCATCGAATCGAATTGGTTAGATGGAGTAACGATAGGTGAGATGATGTAACGATGAAGTCACTTAGACCCGATATGATTACCTATGAAATATGGAAGAGAAGGAAAAATGGACAAGTTGTAGTTATTTAGATCAAATAAAAGGCCAACCCGAAGACTAAATATGGCTATGAGAGTCCTAATAAACCCGGAATAAAACCATAATACACCAATCATGATGTGGGGCATAAAAAAGGAAAGAAGAATACTAACTGCACTTTCAAGCAATGGCAAGAAAAAAAGCTAATAAAACACGATGGAAATCCTAAGTTATATATTTTATGTTCAGTAAGAGCTTATGCCATTTAGGAATGACTATGTAAAGATAAATGGGAATTTTTAATTGCAAATGTGTCCTATAAAAATGACAACTATGGTTGGTTTGGGTAATTTTGGCATGAGAGATCCTTCTACGCAGAGATGATGACTAGATAGAGAAACTAGGATTTGGAGCCATTGTCGATCCTCTACGATCATGTGATCATTGACACCTTCTTCCAAAGGAAAAATGTTGTTCAAGAAGCTGTGTATATTTATTTTAGTGATTTGGTATAGAGAGTGTGTAAAATGTGAGCTACGGTTTAATTTATCAACCATCAGTTAGGCATGACTTTTAGCATATAGGTTTTAGCAATTTAAATGATTTATAATGAAAAAAAAATCAAAAATGCAGGAGTGCACAAAGTTTTAAAAACCTAAAACCATAAATTATATTTGATGAGAACAAATTATGAAGAGGTTAAAGAGTATGTAACTTTCACTAAGTGCAATGACAGAAAATAAAGAAGAGTTATTTTTAATCCCAAAAACAAGTGTCATTGAGTCAAATTGAAAAGAAAATAATTTTCAGAGAAGAAGCTTAATGTGAACTTGTTTCAATTAAAGATGAAATAGACACACAAGATTTTCCCTAGTAATGAAAATGCAACAGAACCCCAAATGGGTCCCACCAGTATCCTTTAAAATGTTTCACCCTAATAAGTTTGCTTTCCTAGATGAAATAGATAAGAAGGTAAAATGGTTAAGGAGGAATACCTTGTGATATGAAGGTGGAAGGTAGAATGCATGCGTTGTATAGACTTTTAATCTAAGTTGATTGTGTGAGTTTCAACTTTATGGAATAGGAGGAATGAGTTGTATAAGAACTACAACTGGACCACAAATAGTATTAATAATATAGGTTAGTGGACTTCTGCCCAAGTTCTAGATCCGGGATGTGAGGTGCTTCCTAAGAAGGTACATTAATCCACTTTGAAATAAAATTAATGTAACCAAATACCATGAAATAAATAAAAATTCTATTATGGTTATATGATTTAGGTATCTACGTGCTAATACAATAAGTAAATATAATCTAATAAGAAAGGTTATGATTAGATCGGCGGTGGTTTGGTAGGTTGTTACTGGGTTTTGCAGGTCTACAATTGTATGGTATAGGAGTCAGGGCTGATTAGTGTAAATGAGGTTTGGGTTGGATTTTAGGTGAGATTGAAAGTTTCTGGTCTATGGAAAAATACCTTCTCAAATAAACGAGAGACCAATATAGGTTAGTGACGATCAAATTGGTACTAGAATTGGCCGCAGTAGGTTAAAGACTAAGCATCGGTAAAGGTAACCAGTAATAACTATTAAAAATGGTTTTAGGCTCTCTGTGATTTATGCAGTAAGAGTGAGAAAGGTTTGTTAGGTTCATTAATATGGTTGAGAAGACTCGAGAATACTAAGAAGAGAGGTTTAGAAGGGTGAAAAACTTGCGATGATTGTTGGTGGATTGGTGGGAAAAGGTGATGTACGAATGGATAAGAATAAATATAATAATAAGATGAAGAAAATAGAATAATGCTGGATAAGTAAAAATGATTAAAACCATAGTACTTACTTGCATTGTATGTCTGCGTAGACCACAGCAGAACATTTTAGTTGAGATGAGTTGATGGTTGATTGGAGGATATTTCTTGGTCCATTGCCATAATGAAATACGAAATGTATGTGCTCTGTGATTATTCCAATGCTTTGGAAGGAGAACTAGATGTTTTCTTTAATTGTAGTTGTGTGCTTGTTATCACAGATGCGCGGGGCTTCGAGATATTCAGCATCTTGAATGCAATATAGGCTCTCAATAACTAAATGACCAACCAGTGTAAAGTTGTAAGTGTATATAAGGTGACCGATGGATTGGTTAGAAGTACTACTAGCATGACGAGGAAAAATAGGCATCAGTTAGGGTGAAATGGTCCACTATTTACCAAAAATAGGAAGATCTTTCTAGATTTGGTGTGTTTTCATTTGAGTTCCACTTAGCCAAAAGTGAAGGTTCTCATTAGAAAAGGTAGTAAAGTTATAGAACAAGTCTAATTAGGTTTGAGAAGAATTCTTAGTTAGTTAGGTCAAGTGGTGGCTTCAACAACATGGGAGTGATGACTCGGTGTTGAGAAGTGATCACTTGGTCATTTTGATTAAATTCCCCTAGAATGGGTCCAGAAGGTGAGTGTAATAATGAGGTGGAGGTGTGAGGATTAAATTAGCAATTAAATAATTTAATTAATTAATAATGTGAGAATGAATGATTAATATGGGATGAAGAGAGTCGATTATTAGTTAAATGTGTTACCTTAATTAATTGAAGAGGAATTTGGAATGGATGTGACCCAAATTTGTTGTATATATTTTATATCGAGTGTTGTAACAAGAATACTTCAAAATTATACGCATCACGTCAATGTTAACTTTGACTACCTTTGATAATTATGACATTCGAACTATATTCTGCCAATCCACTAACAAATTCCCCGGATACCATGGCTTTCCCTTTCTGACAAATACCTACCTCACCTTCAAGTGCTAAATCTTTGTCAAATTATAATGGTTGTAATCACCCTCTTTATTCCACGATGCTAAAATTTTGTAGGAAGAATTGAAAGCCGAGCCCATGAGATGTGGTATAGAAGTAGTTAAGTTATTACCTCTCACTTTAAATACCTGCCTCCCAGAATCTCACTACTTAATGGTAAGAAATAATTCCTATCAAAAATTCTCTCGTTATGCTTTATCATGGGGGTTATTCTCTAGAAATGTGGCTTTGTGATATCCTTATGAGTGCCTCACTAGTTTTGAGAATTCATTACACCATTAAAGAAATACGCTGATACAAAGTTTGTGGTGGACATTTCATTAACAATGTCATTTCCAAATGTATCCTTTTCCCTTAATTATTACTATTGACCCCTTAACCAAGAATTTCTGCATTATGTCGAACATTGTGTGAAGTATCGGTAGCATGCTAACCTTAGCACACCCCTAGTCACACATCTTCTAGTCCTTTAAATACTTTCCCTTTCTCTCAATGGGGTTTTAGATATCTTCGGAGGAATTAACCTCATTGCATCTCAATGTCATCATTGGATCATCAATGACTGAATACACACTAAATAGCAATACGTAACT
>CM031239.1:582954550-583019377 GCA_018340775.1 Taxus wallichiana var. yunnanensis | reverse complement strand
ATGAGGACAAATTCATGATTGTAAGAAGTTTGAAATTTGATTATTGACTTAGGTGGAAGGGAAGCCATCATGGTTCCCGATTTTGGTATCAAATCACATTTTGGTCTTAAAGGAGATTTTACTTCACCTCATATGGGCTGCTTGATCATAAATTCAATGACATTGCATTCAATCTCTCTCTCTCTCTCTCTCTCTCTCTCTCTCTCTCTCTTTCTCCTTGCTTCACCTCTCGTGTCAAAAGTATTTGGTCTTGCATCTCATTAGTCATTAATGTTCTCAAGATGGTAGAATCAAGGATCATGATGGTTGCATTGTGTAGGCAATTTTTCCGAGTCCTCGTTATGTGCAATTGGTCAAGAAGGCATGGTAGTGTTTGAGGGATCAGAAAGTTTGTTCAAGTGATGGAAGACATCCTTCATTGTTTTCAATGGTCTATTGATCAAGTGTTTCTTGTCTCTTCTTTAGGATCTTCGATGGGATACTATGATTGATCAATCAAGAAGAGACTTCTCACTATGCAAAGGGGTCATATTTTTTCATCAGGAACATCACTACAGAGGTCACCAGGATCAAGAGTGGATATTCTTCATGGTTGGAGCTTCTTCATCCTTCTTCATTCAAGCTTGGGGATTCTTCTTCTCTCTCTCTCTCTCTCTCTCTCTCTTCTCTCTCTTTCTCTTTGTATAATTTTATTTGTTACTTGAGAAGAAGATTCTGTAAAAAGTGATTTAAGTCACTTAAAGTTTCTATTTCTTCATTGAGGATTGCACTTTAAGTCGAAAATTCACATGGGAATGCAAAGAGCCACTAGACTTGGCTATATATTGTAATGCCTTTTCTATTCCAAAGGGTTGGAAATTGTTAGTTGATTGTATGTTGTTAAGATCTACCACTACTACATTAAGGAATAAAAATTGCATTTCTTCTATTTCTTTATTTATGTTCCTCTACTCTCTTTCTCTCTAGTTTTTAAATTTTTAAGCGTGGTGATCTTTCATAACCATGAAGGAACTGTGTGTTCTTGGTTAATGAATTTGCAAAATTGTGTGTCTCTAGTTTGTTATTCTTGCTAGTTGTTTACCTTGTTGTGTTATTCTAATTGAATGTTGACCTACTCTAATTATTATATTTGAATTTTGTAAGCCTACTCACAACATTAACCCTCTCTCTCCTTATTTCCATAGCTCCCCTTTACCTCTCCTCACAAAAAATTCCTCCCTTGTACTGTACAAGCACTTTTCCATAGGTCTAGTGAAGTATTCTTGTGTGATCCTTGGCCTAACGACCACCCCATAGTTTATGTAGTTTACATTAAATAATGGGAGCCTCCTTGTACACAAGGAGGGGATTAGCCTCGTGACCATTGGTGGAAACCAATATTTTGAATAACAGCAAACTATTTCACCAACTATTTTTGGTGAATCCATTAGGAAGATCTTCCCTTTGTGCACCCGTAAAAGATATCTCAAAATAAATAAAAAAAAATATTTGAAAATCCATAAAAACAAAACATACCAAAAATTGCATCTGAATGTTCAAGATCCTTGTTATGGTCATATTGAAAAATCTACATTATTATAGTTTCATTCCTTTCTAGTTATTTGAGACAAACTGGAGGAAATAAGATACACCTGAGATGATTTTGCAGGTGGCATTGTTGACCTGACATTTAAGAAGCAAAAAGATCTTATTTCATACTTCCCATTGTACATGTAAGAAGGAAAGTTCATGAAAAATCCTCCGAAGGCCATATTGAAGAGTTGGCTATTGAATCACTAGTCCTCATTATTCTTGAAGAAGAAAGAGAAGAATAACCTGAGGAAGACGGAGAAAGAATGGTTGCACTTCTACCATGGAGATGAAATCTTGGTCTATTGGCCTTAGCTCCACTAGTTCATGAATTTCCAAAAGGATCAAGAAATAAATTTTCCAAATTCTATGATGAAGGACAGAAATGACTATATTATCATATTAGAACTTTCATCACAACCTGTGGCATTCTTAGAGTGGGACATGAAGATGTTGTTGTTTGATTGTTCGTGGAATCATTGTAAGATGTCACTGCAGACTTGTTTTACTACTTGCTACCACACTCAATTACTAATTGGAATGATATGAAAACCAATTTTGAGGTAAGATTGAAGACCATAGAAGATGTTCATCCCATCCTTGCTCAGCTGAATCAAATGAAGAAATAACTACAATATTCCATGAGAGATTTCGTAGAAAAATTTAATAAGTTAATCAATAAGATTCCCACCTGTGCTCATCCCACTACTGATAATTAGAAAAGGTTCTTTATGAATTACGTTTCCTAAAGTTAGCTTCATACTATGGAGAGTGCAACTGAATAATTTGGACAATGCTCAAGAAATTTCCATTGATGTGTAAAATGAACTCATCATGTCAGGAAAGATCAAGAACCATTCAATGAAGGATAAGGCCTAGAATTCTAAAGTTGAAATAATTGATCCATTACTACAAAATTTATCTAACGATTTCACAATGTTGAAGAAGGAAGTTTCCCAACATGCCTCATAAAACATGAACAAGAAACAAATTGCAGGATCACCCCAAAGGCTTGCCTTGAA
This sequence comes from Taxus wallichiana var. yunnanensis, assembly GCA_018340775.1. NCBI lineage: Eukaryota > Viridiplantae > Streptophyta > Pinopsida > Cupressales > Taxaceae > Taxus > Taxus wallichiana. The sequence goes on along the minus strand of CM031239.1, from coordinate 583,016,786 downwards.
GCTCCACCAGTCAATGCAATATGTGGGACCAATGAAGATGAAGGAGAAGAAATTTTTGAATCAAAAATTGAATAAGAAGAATAAGATGGATGTGCCAAGATTGGATATTTTGAATACTCACCGGATGAAGATTTTGAAGAATCCATGGATGACATGAATGGTTACTCTTATGTAGTATTCACTTGATCAAAAATGAAAAAGAAGCATCTTCTTTTGTTTCTCAAGCTAAGCATTTGGATCCTCAAATGGTGACTCTATGAAAAATAAAAAAGGAGGATCCTCACAATCTGCTTTCACATGGACAACCAAGAATAATCCTCGAGATTACCTCACCAAGACTCCTTCCTCTTGAGGTAAGTCTCATTCATATCATCTTTAAAAATTAGTTTTTTCTTCTTTTGATCCTAAGAATGCAAATTCCACTCTTGTAAAAACTCCCATTATTCCCTATGTGCTTACCGCTTCTCCACCTTTTGAAATCATTGACCATTGTAAGAAATCCAAAATTCAAATTTCTAAGTTTGAATACTTGAGAAATCATCCCAAGTAATTTGATAGACTTGTCCAGTTCATCAGAGAAAGTAGTTCAAGTTCATGTTCCAAAAATTCCACTACCAAAGAACTACCTCCCACTCCTCATACCACTCCTTAGAAATTTCTCACTTCCACACCCTCCACCTTTGGGAAAGTAGAACCTTTCTATCTAGCCTTGTTGGTCAATGGATATAAACTGAACAATTACATTATTGACTCTAGTGCCTCCAACAATGTTGTGCCCTGTAATAGTTTCTAAAGCTTTGGGTCTCTATCTCATTCTGTTGTTTCACCTAATTTGTTTCTTTTTGGTTAAAAATGAATAGGAAATAGGTTAGGAGGAATACATGTGAGATGTAGGTTGAATGCACGCGTTCTCGACTTTTTTGATCCAAGTTGATCGTGAAGATATTCCTTTTGGCTAGGAGGAACGACCTATATAAGAAACATAAAAAGACCACTAAATAGTATTAATAATATAGGTTAGTGGACTGCCTAGCGAGTGCTATATCCAGGAAGCAAGGTGCTTCCTATAAGGTTGTCAATCCACTTTCAAATACAATTTAATGTAAATATCATAAAGTAAGGAAATCCTACTATAGTTATACGATTTAAATATCTTGTGCAAATAAAATAAGAAAATCTAATCTAACAGACAAGGTTATGATTAAATCTGGAGGTTTGGTAGGTTATTATGGGTTTTTGCAGGTTTGACAGGGGTATGGGGTTGATCGGGTGAGGTTTGGGTTAGTTTTAGTTGATCGAGAGGCTCGCTGGTCAAAAGGAATGAAATGACACAGAGACCGATATCAATCAGGCGATCGACATTAGTATATAGGTGAAACCAATGACGGTTAGGTAACTAGTGTTACTAGGGGAAATTGACAATAATTTGATAAAAATGGTTTTGGGGATTCTCTGTGATTTCACAGAGAGTAAGAAGGGTGTGGTTAGGTTCATGATATTACTGAGAAGACTCAAGGATATAGAGGGGAAGTCACGTAAAGAAAAAAAGGATATAGGTGGTTGGGTTGGTAGATTGGTGAGGAGGTGGAGATAAAAGAATACATGCAGAAATAAAGTATAATGAAAGAGGTAAGGAATCTATACTTTAAGCAAAGCATAATATGATTAAGATCACATATACTTACTTGCATTTATAGATCTGGTAGGTGAAGGTGGAGGTTAGCTGATCCGTGAAGAGATTCTGGAGTCAGTGTCACGATAGTACTCCTGTAATGTTCCGGTGAGTATTTAAATGCTCTAGAAGGAGAACCAGATGTGTGTTTGGGCATGTGGTTGAGTATTTTGTGTCGTTTGGATGCTGAGAGGCTTTGCATTCATGCTTGAATGTAATAGTTCTCTCAAAACTAATAATGACCAACCTGGGTAAAAGGTTGTAAAATTGTATATAAAGTAACCGATGCATAGTTAGGTGACCGACACCGGTTGAGGAACAACCGACATCGGTTAAGGTGGATAAGTCTAGGTTTGCCAAAAATGGCCCGATATTTTGTATTTTTGGTGTGATTAATATCCTTAATACAGGTCTCAAGTGATAGAGTCCTCCCAGATAAGCATGAGTTATTCTAGGAGAGGTAGTGGGAGTTAATGTTAGGTTTAGACCAAGTCTTAGTTGGTTAGGATTGTTATAGAATTAGTCTTAATTAATTAATAGGTTGTGAACGGGCCTTTGAGTGAGGTGGATGGGTGAGGTAATTAATTAATTTGATTATTGCAATGAAATTAATTAACATGTGTGCACTAGGGACATGAGTGGGTATAATATGAATTTATTTAATTGAAGGGGGTTAAGGGAATTTGTCCCGATTTTCAGTGTGTACATTTTCCCCTTTTGTCGCATAGCTTGTATTTGGTAAGCGATGCTGAAAAAAATAGAAGTGGTTTCCCCAAATATAGGTGAGAGTGGGGTTGGCCTAGGTAGGAGTGAAGGTGATCCCCCCTCAAACCAGGAACTATTGAAGTTGTAGGCAGAAGTGATGAGTGGTTTGATAAACATGTTGTTAATAAAAACAAGGGTGGATGGGTTATAGGTAAGGGTAATGGTCGGGTCGGGTAATAGGTAATGGAAATCAAACACACACACATGTATAGATTGTGATAAGGTACAGGTTGAAGATATTATAAACTCTACCTCTGCAAAGCTCAACAAGTTTATCAAAACAAGGTTGATGTGGTTCAGGTATCCAAGGTATAGGATATGATCTTGAATCACAACTAGGCAATGTGTAGGAACTGTAATAGATTTTACTCTGGGCACCAAAGGTTTGGTCAGGATAAACCTCACGAAATTAGGCAAGGTAAGGTTATTAGGCTAAACAACATGGGTAACACCATCGAAAGTTATAGCGAGTACAAAAATTTGAATGTCACAAAAGGTGATTTAGGTCAAGGTATGTAGGTTAGGGCACAGGTAAGGCCGAGGTATAGGTAAATAACATGTCCCTAAGTGTAATTAAGGAAATGTATAGGTAATGTAGGCTTGGGGGTGAGTTTTTAATAGGTGATGCTAAGGGAAAATGGTGTAAGAATGACATCTTTTGGGAAAAACAAGCATTTTTGAGGCCATATTGTTAATTGAGGTGACCGATGTCGGTTAGGGGTTAACCGATATCGGTTGACTAGGGAACAAATTGACCAACATCAGTCATGTCGATTTGGGGCTAAAAAAGAAAAAAATCCACTTTTTTACAGATTCATTTATTGATTTTCAGTTATAGAAAACAACAAGTGAGAGGTGTGAAAGTGGAAAATGACAGTGCCAAGTCGTGAGTGGAGTCAGCAGTCTGCGAGGAGGTGATTGGCATCTAGTGGATGGGCCCATGAGATTGAGTGGATCCATTTGATTGGTTGTGTGTAGAGGAGTGGATTCGTGGCCATGGTGGAGCCAGGAGAGGGAGCAAGAGGACCACCGACATAGAGACTCAAGGTACCACCAAGGAGATGACACCGAGTAGAGGTAGGAATCAATCCTCAAGACCCTATTTTAAACAAATTTGGGTAAAAATGAATGAATTTGGGGGAGTTTTGTTTTTAAAAATATGGGTGAAAATGGGTGAAATTAAGGTGGGGAAGGGAAAATATAGGTTAAATAAGTTGGGAAATGATTGTAGGTTGAATTTGGCTGGGGTAGGATAGGGTTTTAGTGGGTTTTGGTTATTTTTTTGAAATGGGAGGGTGTGGGATTTCAGTTTATCACTGAAATAGTGACCAACGTCAGTCAAGGGTTGGCTGAGATCGGTTTGGTTTTCTGGCATTGTTTGGTTAAAGGGTGACTAACACTCATCAAGAGGACCGATTACGGTTAAGGAGACCAATGTCGGTCACTGTAAAAAGTGGTTGGATTAAAAAAAGAGTTAGTTGGGAAAGAGAAAAAAAAGGTGAGGTAGGGGTAGGTGAAGACTAATGTAGGTGGAAGAGGGAAAAGTGAGTGTAGGTAGGGCATGATTGTGCAGGTGTGTGATAGGTAAGTAGGTGAAATGATTGATGATAGTGGGTAAGTATTAGAATGGAGATAGTAGGGTTTTAGGTGAAATAGGTAAAGGGTAGGTATGGAAACTAGGTGAAGGGTAGGTATGATTGATGGTGTTAGGTATGATTTGGTAAAAAATGGCTAAGTATGAGGTCAGTTGAGGTTTGAGGAATAGGTGATGTGAGAAGGTCTTGACTTGACAGTGTTGGTTTGGTTGATGCAGGTGAGAGATCAGCTGACTATGAGAGACAAAGTACCACCTCTATTAGTACAGATGTGGCCTAGTGTGACAACTGAGGAGTGGGAGCACATAACAGATGTGGGACTTAGTTTGATCAGGTGTTATAGGCATATAGGCCAAGATCCTAGCTTGATGGTTTCTCTCATCGATAGATGGGATTCTACTGACCAATACCTTTCATCTACCAACTGGAAAGATGACCATCACATTGGAGGATGTGTATAGGATCCTGCGGATTCCTATTGTTGGGGAGCTAGTGTATTCAATTTTGAGTGAGGCGTCGGTGGAGCCGATAGTGGTGGTATTTGGTGAGGTAATGGGCATGTTGAGTTATCACAATGTGAGTATGAGTTATGGGGATATGTATGCGGCATATCCACAGGAGACCAAAGCTATCTGTTCTGATGATGGTGATAGTATGTTGTTTTTCTCTCCTAAATTTTGAGGGTAGGATATTTCTATGAGAACGATGGGGGTGTTATAGGACATGATCGAGGATCAGTCTGCTTTTCTTGGGCACCATATTTTCTAGTCTAGTTGTATAGGGAGTTATGGGCCTATGGTAGGTTGAGGAGGTTTGGTATGTGTTACACATTCTTATTACATTGTTGGGCATATGAGCACATTGTGTGTGCATGTCTAGTTGGGTTACCACGATAGGAATGGTTCAGGGGTGGTTTATATAGAGTGGGTTTCAGGAGATGGGTACGGTTGGGGTACACCCATGAGTGGCCAGAGCCACATATGATGTTATATACTATAAGAGGCTATATGAGGGCCTATCAATGGTGGATATGATGTAGTAGCCATATGTTGATTTTCTATCATATACATGCATGGATGAGGAGTTATAGGAACTTCAGTTATTGAGATGGATACAGGGGCGACATGCCGGTGATCATGAGATGATACTCGTGGACAAGGTCAGATGGAATTTTGGACTATGGTAGGATGTGCCCCCACCTTTTCCATAGTACCGTAGAGATGACGTGGAGAGACCCATGTCTCCACCATGTCTGAGAGTGCCCATAGGACAGGAGGAGTAGGTTCTAGATCGACGGATTTATGATGTGGGCATCACCAATGGATACATGAAATGGTGGGTGGTACACCTACGGTGGTGGCACCGGCCGAGGCTAGGAAGCCTAATTTAGTGATAGTCATAGTGCAGAGGATACATTACAAGGGAAGGTGGCTTCCCTACATGCACAAATTATAGGATTCCAAGGATAGCTTACGAAGGGTACAAGCACATGTGACCACCTTGTAGGCACATGTGATGACCCTACAAGCCTAGGTAAACGGGCGTAGGCTCCCGCATAGGGTAGAGATGGGGATGAAAGGTAGGTATCTGCTTATAAGTATAGGTAGCATTGATTATAGGGCCGGTTGGCCACAACACATGCATAGGAATAGGGTTCTATAGTATAGGAACCTGCGCACCAAAATAGGGTACACTTTTGGTCTGGCAGAGTTCATAGGGGTAGTTAGGCCAATGGCACCACCACAAACCATATCCATGGAGAGGTTCAGGGATGTCCTTAATGAGGCTCGCTATTATCAAGACCATCTAGCTACCACAGGGATTGATTTTCCTTCATATATCGTGTACCAAGCCCAACGAGGCAATCGGTGAGTGGACTAGATCCATGACTCACATTTTGGTAACAAAGGGGTTGTCGACCCCAGAGACAGGGCCAAGGTGAGGTTACTAGATATCAGAGACCGAGCCCGACAGAGGGCCAGGAGGAGGAGGTGGATGTCATGCAGGGACCAACAGAGTGTGGTGAGATGTTGGTAGGGTTCTTGACTGGTAGGGAGGAGGAGACATATTAGACCGAAGATGAGGTCATCAGGTGGGGGTGATTGGTCACTATATGTGATATTGTACCATTATTGTGATTTTTATATATATATACCGATCTGCATGCCAAATACATGAGATTGTACATGAGAGTTTTGAGATAATGATATTTATTTATATCATGTGTATATATGTATTGATACATAAACACTCCCATTATATAGTTGATGATGTTTTGGATGGATGATGTACTTTGTTTAATTGTCATTGTTATTGTGTATCATGAAAACTAGGTGAGTTAGGCATGATTGAGTCGAGGTCATATAGGCATGGTGGAGTTTAGGTGATTTAGGCATGATGGAGTCAAGGTCATATAGGCATGATGGATTGATTATAGGCATGGTGGAGTCGAGGTATAGGCATGGTTTGGTCATGTTTTTGCATTTGATTTAATTTCCAAGTTATTGTTACTATGGAAAATAATGGATTGTATGTATTTTGTAGTTAAATTTCCAAGTACTTGATGTCATGGAAATGCTAAATTATTGATGTATGATATGGTTGATGTTATAAAATGGTAGGTATGTATGTTCTTTTGATTGTTTAATTTCCAAGTTTTGTGTAAAATGGAAACTAACTAAGGTAAAATGTGAATATAAAAGGGGAAAATTGGTTAGGGAAAAATTGGTTGAGGATACCTCCAAGGGCCCCATGCCCTTGGAGTGGTCCCTACATAGCCTTGATGAAAAGGGGCCTCAGGACGATGTAGTTCTTCCATAAGCTAGGGAAGAATATGATAATGGAGATGAATGGATCGGTAGGTTTTAGGCATGATTAAGTCTAGGTAATTTAGGCATAATTGAGTTTAGGTCATTTAGGCATGGTTGAGTATAGGTCGGATAGGCATGGTTGAGTTTAGGTCATTTAGGCATGGTTGAGTTTAGGTCATAGGCATGGTTGAGTCTAGGTTGAATAGATATGGGTGATGTTGGTGGAAGAGGTATTCCTAGAATGTAGGTGTCAAAGGTCTGGTCCTGTGAAGGAGGAGCAATAAGTAAGAAAAGAGGTGAATGGTAAGAGGATACAAAAATTCACCTAAGTGGTAAGAACCATTATGAGTCTATCATACCAAAGATTGGCTTATGAACATAAAACCCTAAAAGGTGTTACATGATTGACTATTCTAAGGGTGAATAAAGTCACATGATCACAAAATGTCACATTTGTGGCACATCCCTTGAGTAGGCAGAAGATTAGAAAGGAAAGGCGGTGAGGTGAAAGAGGTTGTTTTAGCATAACTTGGTGTGAGACAGCATGCCTCTTCGACAAGATACCCAAGATCAAAATAGGCGAGTCCATGATGAAAAATTTATCTTTTTATTTTTTCTTTTGTTTTATAGACTGATTGATGTGGGAAGTCTATGTGGGATAAATATAATATCTCCTTGAGGTCTTTGTGAAGCTGATCAATGTAGGAAGCTTCAGAATATTTTTATTTTATTTTTGTAGGAATAGTCTTCTTTTTGTGATAGACTATGTATAGTATGGCTAGCTTTGTATAGTTGTCCTTCGAGGGAGTAGTCTATTTATAGAAGCAAGATAGAAAGATATATGTCCTTTTGAGGGAGTCATCTTTTTGCTAGAATTTTTACTCAAGGAGTTTGAATTTGAAAATCTCGTATATTACTTTTGAATTGTTTGTGGACTTTTAGGTCATGGAAAAGACTATAGAGAAGCATAAGATTCTTTTATGAAGACAAAAACATAGCACACAAGGGTAGCTATGAAAGAGAGGTTTTAAATGACGAACAACCATGGGATTCCATCTTGAAAAGGAAGAAAAGTATCCTTGAGAATCATACCATGAGTAGAGTTGTGATACTCATTGAAGATAAGGATGAAAAGTAACGGGTAATCACATGATTCTTGTTTAGCCATTTTACCTTAAAATAGGTAAGTGGAAGGTGAATGTTGCTCAAGGGACAAGTGTTTAATAGACATACGATGATATAGGACTTAATTCAATAATATAATGGTTGAAGATACAAGGCATTGAGGGGCATAGGATGGGGTTTACCTTCAAGTGAAGATAAAAAATAAGTTCCTGATCTATAGGCATGAGTAACGATATAGGGTCCAAGCCAATTAGGAGCGAACTTGCCATATTTACTTTTCTCTCTTTTTTTACATGTTGATTTTTCTTTAGGACAAGGTCACCAACCTAGAAGGTTCATTCTTGGACATGTTTATCATAGGAACATGTGATACATTTTTGGTAGATTTGGAGGTGATTGAGAGCATTTAGACGACGTTCATATAATAACTCTTGTTATGCCAAATGATCTTGGTGAAAATCACCATCATTGAGCATATCTTTAAGTGAGATATGAAGAGATGGAATATGGACTTCGAGAGGCAAGACAACCTCTATACCGTAAACTAAAGAGAAAGGTGTGGCAGCAGTTGGGATGTGAATACTAGTGCGATAAGCCCATAAGGAAAAAGGAATGTGCGTATACCAATCCTTTCCAGTATCGTCAACCACTTTCATAATAATTTTATTTAGGGTTTTTTTGGTCGATTCAAATTGGCCATTTGTTTGAGGATAATAAGGTGAAGAAAAACTGAGTTGAATGTCGAAGGCATCACAGAGTTTCCGTAAGGTTTGGTTTTGAATTGTTTTCTATTATCGGCGATGAGGTGGTGAGGAACACTAAAGTGAAAAATGATGTGATGATTGATGAATTCACATATTTTCTCAGCTTTTTTAGAAATAAGAGGTACAGATTCCACCCATTTAGTGTAATATTCAGTAGTGGTAATAATCCATTGATGGCGTTGGGAAGAATGAGGGTTGATCTCTCCAACAAGATCCAAACCCCATTGAGAGAAAGGCCAAAGGTCTCATGCGACCTGTAAGGCGTGACTAGGGGTGTGATAAAGATTATCATGTTTCTGACTCTTTACACAATGCTTGACATAGTCACAAAAATCATGGTTTAGGGTTGGCTAGTAATAGCCCAAGAGAAGAATGTGCTTAGCAACAACTAAGCCACTGAAGTGACCCCCATAAATTCCATCATGAACTTCCTTGATGGTGTATGGAATTTCAGAACTCATAAGGCATCATAAGAGGATAGCGTAAAATCCGTGTTTATAAAGAAGAGCACCCATGATGACATAGCAAGAGACACTTTTGAGAAAGGCTCATTGTCCATTACGAGTAAGATCTAGAGGCAGAATTGAAAGGGAAAGATAGTTAGAAAACTACTTATACCAAAGGTCATGTGGGTCAGTTTCAATGTTTCCTACAAGTTTGACGTCTCAAATTAGATAAGAAGGTGATTGTAACCTTTGTACTATGACAAATATTTTTGATTCGGAAGGTGAGGCGGGGATTTGAGAAGTAAGATAGGCCATGTTGTAAGAAAATTTATTAGTGGAATGCGGGGTGGTTTGAAGTTCATAATGGTCAAAGGTAGTGAAAAACATGTCAACATGATGTTTATACTTTTAAATTATCTCATTATGACACTAGTATATACCATTAACTTGGTTCACAACTAGTTGAGAGTTGCCAAAGATAGTAATTGATTTAACATCTAAGGCTATGGCGATTTGAAGACCCAAGATGAGTGCTTCATATTCAATGATATTGTTAGTACAATCAAAAAATATTTTGAAAGATAATTGCATAGGCTCATCATTAAGAGGAATGAGGATAACTTTTTCACCACCCCATACTGAATTTTGGAACCATAAAAGCATAAGGTCATCAGTGTACGTGGTATTGTAGAGGGAGAGGGTAGCGATGGATTCATCAGGAAATTGAAGTCGAGGACTAATTTACGGAGAGAGGTGCATCTCGTGAATTGGTCAACAATTGTTTGTCCTTTGACAATTTTTATTGGATGAATTTGAGATCTAGGTCTACAAGAAGTGTGAGCCAACATGCAACACGTAGATGTTGGTAGGGCTTAGCGTACATTTAATGTAAGGAGTCAGTATTGGTCACAACAAATGTTTTGTGGTTGAGTAGGTAATGGATAAGTTTAGTGGTGATAAAAACTAAGGCTAGGAAGAGTTTTTCGGTGTGAGTATATTTAGTTTCATAGTTTAAAAGCATACGTCTTATATAATAAATTGATTTATCCCCATGTTTCTCATCACGATGAGTGAGCATGACACCCAAGGAATGATCGGTAGATGAAATATAAAGGTAAAATTCTTATTCATCCTTAGGAGGAATGAGCACACAGTGGTTGGAGGAGGTATCGTTTTTAAGGCATCAAAGGATTTATGGCATTCATCATCCCATTTGAAGGAGATGTCCTTTTTGAGGAGATGATGAAACGGATGGCATCAATTGGAAAGCTAAGAAATAAAGTGATGAATAGATTACAAATTACCTTACAAACTACGAAGTTGACAAAGGTTAATAGGTGGAGGCATTTCTAGAATAGCCTTGATTTTAGCGGGATCAAATTCAATGCCACGCAAAGAAACAATAAAACCAAGGAGATTTCTAGAGAGAACAGAAAAGACACACTTTTTAGGTTGAAGGTGAATACAATATTTGATGAGATGGTCAAAGATAAACCTAATTACTATAAGGTGTTTGGCCCGATGTTTGGATTTTTCAAGATGATTGCCGGCGTAATATTCCAATATGTTATGTATAATGTCATGAAAGATATAAGTCATAGCCACCGATATGTAACACCGACGTTTTTAAGGCCAAAGGGCATGACACGATAATAGAAGGTTCCCTAAGGAGTGATGAAGGTAGTTTTTTGTTGATCTTCTAGGGTGAGTAATATTTGGTTATAACCGAGAAACCATCCATGAGTGATAACATCTCATGGCAGTGGTGAGATCAACTAATTGGTCAATACTAGGTAGAGGAAAATCATCTTTGGGGTAGGCTAAGTTAAGGTCATGAAAATCCATGCAAATATAGATTCCCCATGTCACTTTTGTGACAGGAATGATGTTATAGATCCATTGGGGATAATCAATGGGTAGGATGAAGGAAACCGAAAGAAGGCACTAGAGTTATTCTTTGACAAGAAGGGAAATGTGAGGATGTATTTTTCACAGCTTCTGTTATATCACGGGTTTGGCATTAGGAATGGTTACGATATTGTGGACCACAATGTTTGGGTCAATACTTGGAATATTAGCGTAGGACCAAGAAAAAGTGTTGTTATGATCCCGAAGGAAAGAAGTGAAAGCTTCATGTTCAGTAGTATCTAAATATTGGCCTATTTTTAGAATTGTGGGTCATCTTGAGTGTGAATATTGATTTCGATGTTCAATTCATTCAACATGGTTTACATCTCAGAAGGTAATGAATGGTGAATATAAGAATATTCTGCACCAAGGTAGATGAGAATAGACTCATCATCTTGACATTGAACGATGTTAATAGGTGTATCATCATTGATCATGTTGGGATATAGGAAGGGAAGAGAAGAGGGAGCCTTACCATCACGTTGATAAGTCAGAGGTTCTATGGAAATGGTGTTCATGAAAAAAAAAGTTAGGAGGAATGAATTTTGGGTCCATAGACTCGTAGGTGAAGGTTGTGAAGTTGGTGAATGAGGTGGGAATTTTTATTGTCCTCAATGAGTTTGACTTGGGCCTTTCTAGAAGTTGGTTCAAAAAATACAATACCACTACGGTCTTTATGCTTACGAGTGGTGTAAGGAATGAAAGTATGGCGGCCTTATTCATAAAAACCAAATCCAAATATCTTCCAAGAACAATGATGGAGGAAGTTTTGGGCAAAGTGGCAGTTGGTGAGAGATTGAAGGTCAAAGGAAAATGGTCAAATCTGGGAAGATGGCTCGAGTGAGTAGGTAGAAGCATCAAGTCCTCCATACGTTAAGTTCATGCAAAGGTGGGGAGGACCGTAGGGGAAAAACTTACCTATGCAGTGATCATAGTAGGGATGTTGGTGAGTTTTACCATACTCTTAAGGAGTAATGAATATGTCAAAGTTATAAAGGTAGTACTCCCCTAGAGTGAGGCATTGAAAAACACCTTCTAAGGGATCAGTAGTTGATATGTGGGTAGTGGGAATGGATGAATCATTGGAAAATTGGGAAGAAGAAGCATTATTTGTTTAAGAAGTATATGGGTCAGGCTGCGAAGAAGCTACGGCAACAGTGGGAATAGAGGAGTTAGTTGTGGAAGATGTAGCGGTAGTATTGGTGGATGAGGCAATGGTGAAGAATAAGTGGTAGCGGTGGTAGATGCCTTATCTTATATAAGGACATCATTGGGTCGATACAACATGTGACATGTCTTGAATGGTGAAGGGTCAACTTTAATGGTATAGTTGTGTCCTTCATGTTCGAATTTTAAATAATGGTGTAAGGTTGAAGGAACACAACCCATGACACAGATCCAAGGTCGGCCAAGCAACATGTTGTACTATAATTCCCCCTCTAAGACATAGAATAATTCAGGAATGGTACGGGGGCCCACACAAATGTGGAGAATGATGGTGCCAAGGGTGGAAGTCATGGCATCGTTGAATGAATGCAACATAACTAGGTTATTATGCATGCAATTGGTAGGGATACACATTTGGTTGTACACATGGGAGGAAATTATGTTAATACTAGCACTATCATTGATCATAATGCGTCGAACACGTATATTATCAATGTAGATGAAAATAAATAGGGTGGAATTATGATCATCCAATTAGAGAGGTATAATATCATCCTCAAAGAAACTAAGAGAGGATAATTGATGAGTGGTAGCGGGTGTAAAGGAAGGGGGAAAATTGGTGAGAGAGGCCACATGATGAGGAGTGATAATGGATGCAATAGGAGTAGGGTCATTATGTAGAACCTTAATAGATTACAGGACTTCAATGAGGGCCTGTCGATGAGACTCAAAGGTTTGGATGAGGTCTTATAAAGAAATTTTGAGAGGAGACGGTGCAAAAATTTAAGCATTGTACAATGTTCAACCCCGTCAAAAATAGGGTATGTGGGTCCACGGATGGTGATTTTTGGTGCAGTGCGAGATGGAATATTGGGTAAAGAGTAGTGTATGAGCTGGTTTCTTTCTCCTTGCCTTTTTCCTTCGGGATCGAGTGGAAATTTGAACCATATTAATCTATGGTAAAGGAGAAAGCGAGTATTAATAGGTGTAGCAACATGCTGAGAGAAAATATGGTGAGGTTATGTACTAGTTTTGTGAAAATAATGTAGCACATTGGCATTTTGGAGGAGGTTTGGCTAGCTCTCTTATACATAACATATTGATCTCAAAATTTGGAGGAGGATAAAAGGGTTGTGGATGGGGATATGAAGGTTGTTGAATAGGTACGGGATGATGATGTGTGGTGATAGGTGCAGGTGGAAGAGGGTCCTCATCTAAAAGATAATCATCATCAAAGTTTTCTTCAAGAGGACATACTTGGAGAAGAATAGTCTTAAGAGCCTTATAGTAAAAATGTTTGTATCATCAAACCCTTATGGTTTAGGTTTGAGTGGGCCATAAGGTCTAAGTGGTGGAAATGTGATGACACAGTTTTCCAAAATGTTAGCTAAGATGTTGGCGTAAGACCTTGCTAATGGATCACAATGTGAAGTAAGTGTGGGTATGGATAGAGGTGTGGATGAATTTGGTCGAGAGAGGCACCACGGGAGGTGAAATCGAGTTTGAGTAAGTTCAACCACCTGTTTGGTAGATAGTATGGTTTTAGGTTTGGATTATACCTTCTTGGGTAAAGATGCATACGGTAGGTGAACTAGTTGTTGAAGGTGGTGTAGGTTTAACTACCTCTTTGTAGGGTAGTGGGTTGTTGGACTTTGGTTGTACCTTCTTGAGTAAAGGTGAATACGAAGTGCATGATGTAGAAGGGAAGGCAGATGGCGGAAGGGGACGGGTTATCCAAGGTGATAATGAAGGTGTGGTGAAGGTTGTAGTAAGAGGCAATGTGGAAGGTATTGGTTGAAGAGAAGGGAATAACATAGGTAATGATGAGGATATTGGAAGTGGTGTAGGTATAGGTGATAGAAAGGATGTAGGTGACGGTGAAGGCGTAAGATGTGTAGGTAATTTGGGTGGAATAGAGGATCGTGACAAGGAGGTGGGCTGTTGTGTTTTTGGTTTACCTTGGGTAGGAGGCTACTTGGCCAAGGTTGATGGGTGGGGACCTAGGATAGATGGAAGTGGTGAAGGTGACAGAGGGCGGTGGGAAAATTTGGCGTATGTGGCCTAAGAGGTTGGGTCTTCCTCTTAGTTGGGGTAGTACTCTTTGCGATAGCTTTTGAGGATGTGGATAAATACAGTTTTACAAGAGGATGGACTAGGCTTGATGTCGGCATGACTTCCAATGTGACAATGGGTGCGGACATGGAGGAAGATATAGGTGCGAGTAAGGTTTAAGGCATAGGCAAAAGTTAATTTTATGGTAGAGATTTAGGTGTGGGTGAGGGTGATGAAGAATAGGTCACTACAACTGGCATGGGCATGGTTGGTTTGGTTATCTGAAACACCTTTGGATAGATTGTGGAAGTATCAGTAGACAACATTTGCATTTGAGTTGAGAAAGGTAGCCGAAGGCATCCCAAAGCATGAAATTGTCAACATAATCCAAGCGGTCACCAAATGTGAAAATGACACCTTTGTGGGGGATGATGTTGATTTGGCAGTAATCCCTATAAAGAATATATGTGAGATAGGGAAATGGTTGGCTTCATACTTTGTGGGTAAAAGAGACGAGAGAAAATCAACATGATCCTTAAAATCCAATGGAGAATTGTCACTAATAGGAAGGGACGCTACTAATGGATCCCATGTAGGTAGGGGAAATGACAAGTTGGATGCGGTAAGTTCATCTTTTGGCAAAGGAAAAGGTAAGAATGACTCTCTGTGGGTATAAGAGTGAGTACTATGGGTTATTCGTTAGGTCGAGAGGTGAGTAGGAAACTATATCGATGGATATGAGACTCTTCCGTTGGTGAAGGAGGAAATAAGGGAGATTCCTTTGTGGATAAAGGAGCAGATGAAATAATTCCCTTAGTGGATGAAGGAACTTGAGCAAGAATCTCCTACATAGATGGAGTAGGAGGAAATTGAGTAGGAAGAGCTGGTATCATGTTGAAAACAACATGAACCTTATAAATTTTACTATCATTGGTCGAGGTTTCACCGACTTGGTTAAAAGACGACGGATTTGATTTTGGAATGGCTTCTTGAAGTTGTGAAGGTTCTAATTATCCAGTGCACTAGTATTATCCAAGATGAGATATCCATTATCTAACATTTCTTGGATAATAGTTTTAAAAGTTATACAATTACCATCGCTATGACCTATAACATGATAATAGGTTAAGTAATCATTTTCTTTGTACCATGCAGGCACAAGATGAGAGGGGTCAAAACTAGTATGTGGTTTGATGGGTGGAAGAGTGACTACTCGAATTTTAGAAGTTTTTCTAAAACTTAAGAGTAGGGTTCTCCTATGGGAGTATATTTTTGTTTCTCCTTCTTGAACTGGAAAGCCTTAACATGAGAAATATTGGAAGATGACTCTGATTGGTTGGATGGGTGAGATGGGTCGACTTTCAAAATCTTTGCGTTGAGATAATTTTCTTTAGATTAATTATTTTATGGTTTGGAAGAAGAAGAGGTATCGTTTTATTTAAACACGAAGTTCTTGTTACGTAATTGTATCTTCTTCTCTTTAATGACACAAATTTCAAGTTTCTAGGCCATAGTGATAGTCTTGTCAAACGTGTGGAAGGTTTGAACTTGGAGAGTTAGCAAGATGTGGATAGCACAAGATCTAGTGAAAAATCTATTAACTTGGTTTGACGCAATTAGAATGTAACTTGGTTGATCAGGCTCCACCAACAAGCAAAAAAATCTGCAATAGATTCATCTTCGTATTGTTGTGTTGTGTACAATTCGGTCATGGTGACCTTCTTGACAATGTTGATAGAAAATTGGTCTAGGAATGCTTGAGCTACCTAATTGAATGAAAAATGGAATTCCTAGGTAGAGCACTATACCAATCCAAAGCAGATACTATCAATAACATTGGGAATGTTTGCAATAGAAAAGTGTCATCATGAGTGATTAGATAACACACATGTTTAAAATACTGCAAGTGTTGTTGCGGTTCTTCTTTGTTGTTAAATCAGGTGAATTTAGGCATTTCCCAATGGGGATGGTATGGATGAACTATAATGGATGAGTGAATGGGTTCATTTGCAAATCTCATCATATGTCAGAGAGTTACGTGAGCTGGAGATAGATTCTTCCAAAGTCTGCATGTTGTCCATCATCATTTTGATAAGATAATTGGTAGGTTTTGATGAATGGAAACCCCCTCCTGTATTAGGGGGTAGATGAGGAGGGTATGACATGGGAAAAATCCCAGTATGTGGTGGTGCCGAGTAAAAAAATTGTGAGGAAGAAATGTAGGCCGGAATAGATGTAGATGACAAGTATCTGAATAAGTGATAGATGAAATAGGGGGCTATTGGTGATAAGTGTAGGTAGGTGGAGTGGACGTAAAGAATCTCATAGAAATCGGAGGAAGAGATTGCAGGATGGAGAGGACAATGTTTTGGAAGGGAGTATGGGATGCTGGCACTATTGGTGGCTGAGATGCAATAGGTATATGAGAGGCGGCAGGTGCAAATAGACCCACATTCAAGGTGGTTGATAAAGGTATGGTTGACATCATAGGAGTTAAAAACATCAAAGCATTATAGATTTCATAGGTGCAGTAGATATCAATGATGTAGGGTCAAGTTGGGACACCACATGTGGTAAGGTGAAGAGGGTAAGGCCAATCTAGTAGTAGCTAATGCGAGATGTGGCCGTGAGGGTAGGAGGAATGGACACATGCATGTCGTATACAACTTACCTAACAAATCACGGGTAGATGAATGAGTGAGATATTACTGTAGAGTAGCGGGGTTGTGATCAAGGAGTCTCACAAACTCCTCATCACCAGTGGGTATGGAAAGATCCTGATTAGGGTCCATAGGTGATGAGATTGAAGGGGGTGATGGGCTAGGTGGGAGTGGTTGGCGGCTAGTATGAAACACGAGAGTATTATCTTGTTTACGAGTCAAAACCATGTGACTAATGATAAAATAGGTATTTTGAGCTTCGCTGATGATGTAGAAACACAGAGGTAATGGGGAAAAATCAACCTAAAATGAGTGGTTATATCAATATTTTGATTAGAAAGTCATAATACAGAGACCAAAATCAGTTAGGGTAATCAATGCTAGTATGAGGGTAAGCGCCACACGGTCATCTTAGACCAATGTCGATATCTTGTGAAAAGTGAGAGATTCAAATATTTGGCAATGAAAGGTGAAAATGGGTCAACCACGGATCCGAAAATGATATCGAGAGATTAAAGAGTGGGATAAAAAATGGTAGAATAAACCACGAAGAACAAGAAGTTGGAGAATAATATTTTGGAAAAAATAACCAAAAAGCATATAAACCGATATCATCAACTAACCGATTCTGGTAAGATGATACAACTGGTGTGTCGGTCATTTGGATCGATATCGGTTGCTATGGTATCGGGAAGATAAGAAAAAATGAAGTTTTATTGATTTTAGATCAAATAAAAGGGCGAACCTAGAGACTGAGTATGGCTATGAGGAGTCCTAATAAACCCATAATTAAATTGGAATACACTAGTTGTGATGTGGGGTGTAAAATGATAAGAAAGAATGAAGAAATGCAACTCACACCTCAAAATGCAAGCAGACAAAAATATAACAAACATTAAATCCTAAGTTGCAGATTTTATGTTGTGGCTTATGTAATTTAGGACTGATTGTAAGCATACTAGAATTTTTGGTTAACAAGGGTACCCTATAAAAGCCAATATCTATGGTTGGTTTCAGATAAGTTTTGGCATGGCAAATCCTTCTCTGAGATGATGATTGGATAGAGAAACTAGTTGGAGCCCACTTTGCCAATCCTCGATCATGTTATTGTTGACAACTTCTTTTGGGAAAGATGTTGTTTACAAGATGTGTATTTTGTTTTTAGTTATTTTGTATAGAGAGTGTGAAAAATGTGATCTATGGTTTAATTTGTCAACCATTAGTTAGACATGACTTCAAAGCATATAGGTTGCCCACAATTTAGATTAACTATGATGCAATAAACTCAACAATGCAAGTGCATAAGTTTTAAAACCCAAATCTACAAATTATATTTGATGAGAACAAATTATGAAGAGGTTAAGGGTATGACTTTCACTAAATGCAATGCAAGAAAAAGAAAGAAGAGTTCTTTTTAATCCCAAAAACAAGTGTCACTAAGTCAATTAGAAGAAAAGAATATTTCTAGAGAAGAATCTTAATGTGAACTTGTTTTGAATGAAAATAGACACACAAGATTTTCCCTAGGAATGAACAATGCAAAGAACCCCAGATGGGTCCCACCGTGCGTGCCAAGATGTTTCACCTAATTTTTCAATTTTTGGTTAAAACTGAATAGGAAATAGGTTAGGAGGAATACCTATGAGATGTAGGTTGAAGGTTGAATGCACGTTACTTGAATTTTTGATCCAAGCTGATCGTGAAGAGCTTCCCTTTAGCTAGGAAGAATGACCTATATAAGAAACACAACAAGAACACCAAATAGTATTAATAATAGAGGTTAGCAGACTACCTAGTGATGCTAGATCTAGGAAGCGAGGTTCTTCCTATAAGGTTTTCAATCCATCTTCAAATATAATTTAATGTAAATATCATGAAGTAAGGAAATACTACCGTAATATGATTTATATATCTTATGCAAATACAATAAAAAATATAATCTAACAGAAAGGTTAGGATTAAATCTAGAGGTTTGATAGGTTATTCTAGGTTTTTACAAGTCCGACACGGGTCTATGGTTGATTGGGTGAGGTCCGGGTTAGTTTTAGTTGATCAAGAGGCTTGCTGGTCAAAAGGAATCAAATGACATAAAGACCGCTATCGGTTAGGAGATCGACGTCGATATATAGGTGAAACTAACGATGCAGTTAGGTAACTGACGTCAGGAGGGGAAATTGACAATAATTTGATAAAAATGTTTTGGGGATTCTCTGTGATTACACAAAGTGTTAGAATGGTGTGGTTAGGTTCTGATATTTTCGAGAAGACTCAAGGATAGAGATGGGGAAGTCATGGAAGAAAAAAAGGCTATAGGTGGTTGGGTTGGTAGATTGGTGAGGAGGTGGAGATAAAAGAATACAAGTAGAAATAAAGTATAATGAAAGAGGTAAGGAATATATACTTTAAGCAAGCACAATATGATTAAAATCACGTATACTTACTTTCATTTACAGATCTAGTAGGTGAAGGTGGAGGGTAGTTGATCCATGAAGATATTCTAGAGTCAGTGTCATGGAAGTACTCTTGTAATGTTCATGTAAGTATTTCAATGCTCTAGAAGGAGAATCATATGCTTATTTGGGCTTTTGGTTGATTATTTTGTGTTATATGGATGCTAAGAGGCTTTGGATTTGTGCACGAATGTAATTTTCTCTCAAAACCGAAAATGACCAACATGGGTAAAAGGTTGTAAAATTGTATATAAAGTAACCGATTGCGGTTAGGTGACTGACACCAGTTAAGGAATAAGTGGCGTCGGTTAAGGTGAATAAGTCTTGCTTTACCAAAAATCACCTAAACTTTTCTATTTTTGGCATGATTGATATCCTTAATCCGGGTCTCAAGTAATATATTCCACCAAGATAAGTATGAGTTCTTTAGGAGAGGTAGTGGAAGTTAATGTTAGGTTTAGACTAATTCTTGGTTGGTTTGGATTAGTATAGAATTAGTCTTAATTAATTAATAGACTGTGAATGGGTCTTTGAGTGAGGTGGATAGGTGAGTTGGTTATAGGTGAGGTAATTAATTAATTTGATTATTACAATAAAATTAATTATCATGTGTGCACTAGGGACATGAGTGGGTATAGTATGAATTTATTTAATTGATGGGGGTTAAGGAAATTTGTCTCGATTTTCAAAGTGTCTATACTCGTTATAGTCCATTGGTATTCCATGCAAACTAAAGAAGTACCTCTTTTGGCCAAGTCAAGGATGCTCAAGTAGCATTTGTAAATTTTCCTAACAAGAATATCACAATGAAAATACTCATAGAAAACATTCCCACATCATATGGTATGTTATTGAGCTGAATATTTTGTCAATATGTTAGGGGAAATTTCAAATGGATTGGTCACATGCCACCATTCAAATCAATGGTAAGATGAAGAAACTCCTCGCCCTTAGGAAAATGTAATACACCATTCGAGAGATCGGATGATCCAAGGTAAAATATCCTATTTCAAAATTCAAGGGATTACAAATTTTTCATAGCCTCAAAGGAAGATGTTGAGCTGCCCATGTTGATAGAAGAATATCCAAGTATGACAGATTTGATCGAGAAAGAATCATAGTGATTTGATGGAATCAGAATTTGAAAGAATGTACTTCCTACTAGAGGTGAGCATGAATACAATTTCTCTACTAGGTTGTGGTGATGGTCATGAAATTATTGACTTGTAGAAAAGCAATCCCAAGGTGATGAGAAATGTAGTTAAGGAGTGATATCAAACAACTTCTTATTAGGTGAGTTCAATATTTGTAAACATGATCTCGATATTCAACATGAAGTTCCTATAGACATAAAATCTACGCACTTGGGTACATTTCTAGGTCCTAAAGTATACTAATGTATACATGATTCCTAAGCAAGAAAACTAATGGTTGAAAACTCCTTTTGGCCTTTTTACTTTATCTCTTACTTTCTTTTTCATCTTACACATCTTACAACCCTAATAGAATTTGACTTATTTATCTTTTATAGCCTCACACACTAGCACCTAGATAAGATAGAAGTGTCTGGGCACTCTTTTCCCTCTTAGACGCTCCTAACCCTCTCTTCAATTTATCACCCTTTTGGATTTAGTTTTCTTCTTGGGAATATTTTCATTCTTTGGGTCATCCTTTTAGTTGTCAATTATGAAATTCAAATAAGGGAATCATATATACTTAGTTACTTCTCCAAAATAAGGGGCCAAACACTAAGCATTATCTAATATCACTTAATCTTTCATCCAAACAAACAAAGAACATTAAAATTCATCCATCTAGCACATCCGTACAAGGGTCAAGGGTTGCATCACTATGTATACACAACATAAGAGGGGAAGTTCATTTTATTCCATCTCACACATTTGCATACTTGGAGCATTCTAGATATAACTCACCATCATATTGCAACTTGCACAAGGGAAAAATAAGGCATCATTACACACACATGAACAAAGAACTAAATGGATTATGATATGTAGTGCACCGATTAGTCACAAGATCACTCTTTGGGTGAATGTCGGGGTCATTCTGACTCCCATTCTACATCTTATTTATTAGGTTTGATATGGTTTGTGGGCATGTGCAGCTAGGTATCTATTTTCCAAGTTACAGGTATGACCGGTGACATTGGATAAAAACTAGAGCGATAAAATTAAATCAATAAGCAAAGCTTCGCAACCCACAAAATATAAAAACATGAGCATTTGACTGAACACTAGCACCTAAATCAACCACTAGCATCTAGGCACTCCGATGCTCCCATGGTTGCTTCTATCCTGCACATTCTTGAGTTCTAGAACCTTCAAAGTGAGTCTTGAAGACACTACTCCCATTCATTTCAATAGTTTATAGGCTAGATCATATCTAGGTTGTATGAAATTAGCTAAGTCACATTATCCCTATATCTTGCTTAGGGTTTCATGTTATTGCATGTTTATGGCTTGTGTCTTGATGTAGTTTATCACTTATATATCACTAGTTGCAGCAGTTACTCTGAAATTAGATTCAATTCAATTTATATTAAATCATTTGGTTAACCCCAACTCATGATTAGACACTTGAATCCTTATTTTATAGATTACCTCCATCTTTCTTGTAACCCTAGATAACCTTGGATCCTTCCATTTTTACCAACATGAGTGTCTCTCTCCCTACTTTCTTGCAAACCAATGAGTGTGAGTGAAAAATTCAATTTTTTTGTCTAATACTTACCTTTATCCCAACACCTCTTCTGAATATGTTTACCATAAACTTATTACAACACTCTCTTTTAATGAAGAACATATTACTTTTACATTTTTGAAATTACTTCTCAAGTTGTTTTAGATAATGATCTACCCCTTTATATCCAAGTTCAAATTAATAATATAGGGGTTGAATGAGCTTTAGTTGATAAGGGCTCGAGCCTTAACATTTGTAATCTAACATTCCTATAGTAACTTGGCCTTCTGAATCATCCTTAACACCCTCATCTATTTGTATTTGTGGATTTGAAAATATTCCTAAAAAGGTCTTAGGTACAATTATGCTTCCCATTATTATTTAGCCATGCACTTTTCCTATCCTATTTCATGTAATGCATAACAATATTAATTATAATATTCTCCTCAGATGTCCTTGAATCCATGCCATACATGCAGTCTTTTTAACCCTTCACGTGCACATTGAATTATTATACCAAGGCATGGTCTATGAGACCTTGATAGATCCCTCCCCATTTTAATTTTGTAACACTATTGACCATTCACCTGAAGCCCCTACTCGGTCACCTCTTTGCCTAATTTCACAAAGTATGGTCATGTGTATTTGTATATGCTTTGTTACAATTTCATTGTCATTGTATAAGGCAAAGATGTACAGAGGATTCAAAGAACATCTTTCTATTCCCACACAATCCACCAGATTTGGCATCAGATATCTCCCTCCACTTTCTCTTTTTATTCCCACCACATCTCCTCTCGAGGTTTACACTACTTCACATACCCATTATCACAAAAATTAATTTCCATTTATTCTCAATGATATAACTTACTTTGGTAAATCTGATCCCCTAACACTAATATTTATAGTCCTAACACATTGCCACATCCCCCACCATGGCATGTTATCTCTCCCATCATCGGATAAATCTCCATCAATCGCATGCTTGGGGGAATCAAACTCCCCATCATAGTCACATTTCCAATCCACAATTTTCTATCCATACTACTCATATACACATCTCTTTCTTTGCAATTCACGTCAATATTTCTAGCGGAACTTTATCTTATCTACACTATGAGCACACCTTGCTACATCTATCTATGCTCCTATGTTACTCCATACACATTTTTCTACTCATGCTTACTTATGGATCCTTCTACTCATGATACACATACTAATTTTTATATACATCTATTTTATAGAAAATCCTCATATACACACTTGGTGGCATCACACTTCCCCCCCTCTATCACCATCAACTATCTCTAGTATCTATTTGTAGCTTCTTTACTACATTTCACACTTTGCACCTCATGTTGATCTTTCTAAGCACTTTTCACATATTTGATATACACAATGTACCATCATTACCTGATGACGCACTCTAATTCCATGGTTCATACTCGACTATTGAGGGTATAATTATTAAATGAACCCCATATCATCTATAGTTCATGCTCATTGCTTTATGATATATCTTCACTAACATCTAATTTCAATCACATAAAACATTTTTACCCAATGAAACACTCTAGTTCCACAGTTCCTATTCGACTATCGAGGGTCCAATTCTTAAATGAACCTCACAACATCCATTCTTCACTCCTTTTCTATACACTATGTGCTTCACGATAAATATTTTCAAGCATTCTCACATCTTTGGTACACACATTGTACCATCATTACCCAATGATGCACTCTTGTTCTATGGTTCATACTTGACTATTGAGGGAGAATTTGTAAATAACCTCATCTTACACATATCCTATTGGGGGAAATGTGGATCTCATCATCTTACACATCACAAAACATAATCACACTAACACAACATTTGTATATCTTGGTTGCATTTACTCTTTTTATCTTATTCTACTTACATGTTACACTTTATTTCCTATGCTAGTTGGATACTTAGTATGTCATTATATTTTCTATATACACATACATGTTCACTTGGTATCTTGAGGTGAATGCAGGCCTTTCACATATTCATACACGATGCATGATGCTCAATACTACTCTTACCGGTCCCCGAGGATCCTAGGGGCATCTATCTTTGTTACACTTATACATAAATCACAGGTTCTATAATCACATCACTTACTAATTCTTGTTACTATAACACTTTTCACTACTCTATACATGCTTTAACATACTACTTATCTTTCTAACATGCTAACGGGTGCTTTATGTCTATCGTTTTCCTTGCATGATCTATATAACCATGGCTATATGCCACCTTTTTTAGTACTTGTTTATTATTGTTTGCTATTGTTTACAGGCTATGCCCTAGGTCTTTATTTCTCATTGTTTACTTATGGCCGCTTCGTCCCTAATTTTCTTATGACATTGTGAGTGATGTAGCATGTATGCAACCCACTTTTCACAGTCCATCTTGTCTTCACATGTGTTTGTGACATTTTCTTCTCTTACATATTATTTTAGTTTGCACTAACACTTTTTACTAGCCTATATTGTTTGCATGTGCCTTGGTTTCTATTATGCACATCCCTATCCCTGCAGGTATCCACTTTGGATATGCATATCAGCTTGGTCCTCTCCTTTGGACCGCATTCTCCTACAGATCGTCGCATACACCCCAAATGAGGGGGGCATCTATTGGGTGAAAAAATCACCCCTACAACATCTTAGAGCATCATAACAACACAACACAATACATAATTGGTACAAGAATATAGTTACTGAGAGCGGTCCATAATTTGACTTGAATCATAGATACAACTCGGACACTAGTGCCCAATCCTAGACAATAGTAGTGGGCACTTGTGTCCCCCTGCAGCGTTTGTGTCCTGGGGGAAAATAGTCTTTTTATCATTTCAATACAATCTCTACTATTTTATAGCACATTTTTCCAGTAGATCAAGTGTTGGCCTTGATTACATAATACATTATATCGATTTACAACATGAACAATATGTTACAAATTAGGGATGACCATATGAAGTGGTGCTTATCTGGGAAGCATCATGGAAGGAGGAAAAAAATAGACCTCTCTTCCCAACACACTTTTCTTGGCGTGAGATCACCCAAAAAACTCGTTCTTGGCATGAGATCACCTAACAAACTCACTCTTGGAGTGAGATCACCCAAAAAAATCACTCTTGGTGTGAGATCACCCAAAAAAAATTCGCCATCAACATCCAAATCTAGTAACTCTAAGCAAACAAGACAATTTTCTATCCCATACTCTCTTACATATCAGGTGCACTCCTTCCTTTTGAGACTTTTACACTTTTACTTACTTATACATACATTACTCATATTTTTCACATGCTGGATTTTAACTAATTTCTTTCTCTTATTTTTTAGGTCTATCCTTAATACGCAACAAGAAGCATCTCACATAGGATCCAACAACACACTACTATGCATACACTTCACCCCTAGGGTCTACTTCCTTTCCTAGTGTCCACGCTTCAAATTGTGATCAATTCATGTTTCACTTGTCCACCTGACACGCTATAAGAAAAAATATTCTCTATAGGATTACAAGGCACACATGTTCTATATACTTTATAATATCGATTATTCACTCAACAACATAAAGTGGGGGAAATGTAAACACAAAATCTATGTACTTGGGTACATTTCTAGGTCCTAAATCATACTAATGTATACATGATTCCTAAGTAAGAAAACTAGTGGTTGACAACTCCTTTTGGCCTT
This sequence comes from Taxus wallichiana var. yunnanensis, assembly GCA_018340775.1. Taxonomy (NCBI): domain Eukaryota; kingdom Viridiplantae; phylum Streptophyta; class Pinopsida; order Cupressales; family Taxaceae; genus Taxus; species Taxus wallichiana. The sequence continues at coordinate 582,990,943 of CM031239.1, read as the reverse complement.
TTTCTTTATCTCTTGCCTTCTTTTTGGTCTTACACATCTTACAGCCCTACCAGAATTTGAATTAGTTATCTTTATTTCCTTAAACACTAGAACCTACATAGTACAAAATCGCAGGATGCTCATATCCCTCTTGGGTGCTCCTAACCCTCTCTTTCCTTTTCTTACCCTTTTGGGTCTCTTTTACTTCTTAGGCATCTTTTAGTACTTTGGGTTGGCCTTTCAATTTTCAATTATGAAATTCAAATAAGGGAATCATATATATACTTAGTTACTTCTCCAAAATAAGGGTCAAGCACTAAAAATTATCTACTATCACCTAAGCTTGCATCCAAAGGCACAAAGATCATTATAAATCATCCATCTAGCACATCCATACAAGGGATAAGGGTTGCATCACTCTGCATACACATCATAGGAGGGGAATTTCATTTTATTCCATCTCACACATTTTCATACTTGGATCATTCTAGATCTATCCTGTTATCGTAGCGCAACTTGCATAAGTGTAAACTAGGTAACCGTCGAGTCAATCCAACTCCCATTCTACATCTTATTTATTAGGTTTGATATGGTTAATGGGCATGTGTAAATAGGTATCTAATTTTCATTTTATAGGTACAACCGATGACATTGGAGTAAAACCATAGTGATAATATGAAATCAACAATGATTTCCTACAACCCAAAAAAAGATTAGAACCTAAGCATTTGATTGGACACTAGCACCCAGATCATTCACCGATGCCTAGGAACTCCTATCCTCCCATGGGAAATTATTTCCTACACATTCCTAAGTTTCAGAACCTCTAGTGAGTCTTGACGACACTACTCCTAGTCTTTTTCAATAGTTTCCCAAGGGATGTCATATCTAGGCTGTACAAAATTAGCTAAGTCACCTTCTCCATCTCTCTTACTTACGGTTTCATATTATTGCATGCTTATTTATTGTGTCTTGCCATGGTTTATCACTTATATACCACTAGTTTCAGCGAGTTACTCTAAAATTATATTTACTTAAATTTAGATTAAATCAATTTCATTCAATGAGTATGTTTGTGAATACAAAACTTTCTCTTTCCCATTAGGAGAGGATGACTCTTTCAAAAACTAACACAAGAATGAAAATATGTTTTAGCCATTTGAATTTTACCATACTCAAGAATAGGATGAATTCATCACAAAAATGGACTTCCTAGTTCATGGTATTTAGGATTGGGAAAATGACAATCTAGACATTTCAGCCCCAACCTTGTGCTCATTCCCCTTGTATGAAGATGAAGACCTTCTCAACAAATAAAGGTTATATGAGATGATATGTGACTCCCCCAAGGTTTATTTTGTTCAAGATGAGAACCTTCTCAATGAGGAATGTATAAATAATAATATTCCCAATGTTTACACCAATCAAGAAAAAAGGATTTCATTATGAAGATAGATTTTAAAGCTCACGATGGCAAGATAGAGAATGCTATGTTTACCATTATTTATATCTAACATCACAACCATTTTAATTCAAAGAGGATGAAACATTGTACAAGCCATGCGACATGGAGAAGTAGGTCAAGAATAAGTTGGTGTGTATGAACAAATGTAGTTTGGAATAACTTGTAAACATAGAACAACTTGTAAGGCTTGTGATAGTGTTAAAACTCTTAAAACATCTGTTGAGAACCAGATCATGGAAGCAATGGTCATGAATCAGATTCCAAGTGAATGTATGATACTCATTAGAGATCATGAGCCACATTATGTAATCAAAAGGCATAACATAATCAAGACTCATTCTCGTAACAATGAAGGAAACTTAGCTATTGGAATGAACATGAAAATCAATGAGAAGATGGAAAGAAGGTGTCAAAGTAATCAAGGAAATGAATTGACTAAGTGGAACCTTAATCACAAGTATAATCATGCAAAAATTCACAATAAATTGAAAAAGGGGTCATATTTTAGTGAGCCCGTCAATGGATTTATAGAAGAAAGACATTTGGTGATACACATGTACGGGTAAAAATTTAGTAAGAATTAGTGTTACGGTTAGAGCGGGTTTTCCCTCACATGTACCATAGGTGATGTATGTTTTTGTTTTGTGTTTCTCTTCTTGTTGTGTGTCTCCTTATTTTGTCATGTGTTTGTTTCATTTGTTTCTTGGTTATGTTTGTAGCTTTGTAGTGTGGTGACTCTATAACCTAATGGATAAAACACTATTCTACTACCCCATGAGATGCCAAAGGTTCTCTATTACCCCTTACAGTCCAATGTCCACAGTAGAGTTAGTTGGAATATGAAATTCCATTTCATTTTATATGACAACCCCATTGAAAATTTCCCCCTTTTTGGTCAAATTGGTCAAAATAACTTTGAGTTATCAATTGCCAAAATTTCTCATTTTCAAAGGTAAACTTCTGGGAAATGTTTTATGATCCTTGAAGTGTTCAGTATTCTTGGTTATAGTCAATGGAAAGGTATCCAATTATTCTCCATGATGATATGATTTAGGAAGCATCTTGGAAACTTCTAGATAGTGTTGGGAAAGATTTCATCATGAGCACTTTTTGAGAAAAAGGAGTTTGCAGACTTTGTTGAATATTTAACTTCATAAAAAAAAATTGGATCCTCATTAAGTTTTGGGAGCTTATATCCTAGGTATTGGAAATCTAATGGATCCTAATTCACGATGGACTACATGTGATAAAGTTTTAGAACATCAAAAAGGAAGAAACGCTTTGAACATTAACACAATGTGACCTCTTTGCATAGAAATTTTGCATAGAAAATTCTAGGAACCTCAAGAGGAATTGTGATCCTAAACAAATCCCAAATGATGGTATTTTTAATTCTTTCCATTTTCCATAATTTTTTTGTCCTTGATGGTTAAAAACTCTTCTTGCCACTCTACTCACCGATGCCTTTGCTCTAGGAAAAGTAGGGATGAAGGTAAAAGTAACTAAAGATATAATTTTAAATCCTTCTAAATAGGCTCATTAGATTCATTTTTCTGTTTCCATGAAGATTCATATATTATATTTAAATTCATTAAGTTTTGACTCGGGGGTGAAGGAAACATCTTGGGAAGCAATTTTGAAGTGTAAATCATTCTCGGATGAAACACTTAGGTGTTTGGGCACACTTTTGGTTTCCCCTTACACCCTTGGTATACTTTTGAGGTGCAATTACATCTCATAAGTGTTCTTTACTCCCATTGGTACAATTTCACAACTCAAAAACATAACATGGAGCTCATAAAGTGCACATTTTGGCTTATAAGTTTGGGTCCCTCTTTTCCATCATAGGTGCACTTTCAAACCCATATTTCACCTTGGGCACACTAATGATGTAATTTCACCCCACAATTGTTTCATTCTCTGATTGGCTCAATTTTTTCATGTGCATGCCTGCCTTGATAAAACTTTAAAACATGAAAAGGGGTTTGTGTTTGTGATGTGCATGCATGTGATTTTACCCATCCACCTCCCATGGCACACTCCACTCTCCACCATTCACCTTAGGTGCACATATGAGATGAAATTTCACCCAAAAAAAAATCCCAATTGTAATGGGACACTCAAATTAAGAATATGGAAACCAAAGAAATTCAAACCTCAGCCCATGGCGCACAAAAGGGGCGCACGACAACAATGAGCTAGTCGACATGAAGAAATGGATGCGAGCCATAGGCGCATATAAAAATGAGATATCGACAATGAGTGTCGAAACAAAGGATGCCCATGGCGCACAAAAGGGGCGCACGACAATGAGTGTCGACAAAGAAATGGATGCGCCCATGGCGCACAAAAGGGGCGCACGACAATGAGTGTCGACAGAAAATGGATGCGCCCATGGCACAAAAGGGGCGCACGACAATGAGTGTGTCGATTCGCCATACAAAAATGGATGCAATGGCGCACAAAAATGAGTGTCACACAATGAGTGTCGACATAAGAAATGGATGCGCCCATGGCGCAAAAGGGGCGCACGACAATGAGTGTCGACGACAAGAAATGGATGATGCGCCATGGCGCACAAAAGGGGCGCACGACAATGAGTGTCGACAGCAAAATGGATGCGCCCATGGCGCACAAAAGGGGCGCACGAAAATGAGTGTCGACATAAGAAAGAATGCGCCCATGGCGCACAGAAGTGGCGCATGACAATGAGTGTCAACGGGGAAAAAGTTGCTCCTTGGCGCACGTAAGAAGATGTCGACACACACACGGATGCGCCTATGGCGCACCTTCAGGAGGCGCAACATTCTCGAGGCCGACAGAAGTGCACTCTCGACCCGTATATTCGATGGCCATAACTTTTGACTCGGGAGCTCCGATTCACACAAGGTTGGACTTTTCGGAAAGCCTACGGCGTCCTCTACCTAACTACGACTGGATATCTTTAATTGGGTGGGAACAAGTTCTTAAAAATGCAAAATACAGTTTGCCACTTTTGGGGTTTGATATGGTCCTCACCTACCACCATAATGAGATGAATTAAATACAACCCGAGGTGGTCAGTAGATTTGGACTTCTCTCTCTTCTCTCTCTCATTCTTCCTATAAATTGTAAGGAGGGGCTTCTTTCTAAAGGTTGGACATTCTTGTTTTGCCCCTCCCTTCTTCTCTTCGGGCAGTGAATCTGTGGAGTTCAAACCTCCTATCTAAAACCGTAATGCAACCTTGTCTCTGGCATTTTTGCAAAGTGTGTCAGATCAATCTTTCGAGCAAATTAATGCATGTCTGTGGATGATTATCAACCCTCTCGTTGTTTATTTGCATTTTCTTGATCTTTCACCGTAAATCAAGTTATCTCAGTGCATGATCTTGCATTACATTTTTTATGGTCTCGTGTTTATTGGCAAGACAGTGTTCTTCATTCCTGCATCACCTCCTTAGCTTAGGTTTATTTTTATGCATTTTTCTCTCCCTGTCTCCTTGGAAAATTAGATTAGGTTTTGAGTAGACCCTCTGCATTTTTACGTGTGCATCTGAACAGAGGAATAGGAACCGGCCTTCATCCGGAGAGCTTTTTCGATTTCGCAAGGTCCCACACTTGGGAAAAGCTCCATGTTATGCAATCACACTGAGAATCTGCAACCCATCGAGTTACAGAGTCCCAGGGGTGCTGTGATTCGACATCAACAGTTTTGGCACGCCCGGTGGGACCCAGAAGTCATTCCACAGTTTCGAAGGAACTTTCAAGAAATTCGGACTTAAAAAATTGCAGGTTTTACAATTTCATATTTTCACCTTCCAGGCTGAACTTTGAAATCGATTTTCAAGGACTTAACTTGCTCAAAACAAGTCAAAATTTCACCAGCTGATAGATCTGGGGGTAATCTTCAAAAGGGTATTCTTAGATTTTTGAGATTTTGACTTTCAAAATTTCATGGTTTTTTGATTTTCGGATTTCAGGTTTTCGGAAGTCTGGCATTTTTGGGTTTTCAGGACTGTCATTCCAGAATCAAGTTCCAAACTCTAAAATATCAAAAATACAGGTCTTTCAATTTTCCATTTTTAAATATCGTCAGGTTTGGTGTGTAACTTGGCAGGATCTAGCCTTTTGAGGCTCACTTTCTAACACATCTGGCGACTCCGAAGGGGTAGAATTCAGCGGTGTAGCAGCAAAAGTTGCCCAGGCATATGAGAAGAATTCGAACCAGGTCTAATACTCGAGAAGAGGGGCTATTTGTCCAATTGCAACTATCACCAGGAGGAGGAAGGAGAGGAAGAAGACCACAAAGATCACCATCTCCACCTAACAGGACTTTGTCTACACCTCCACCTGGTAGGCCTTTTCTCGCATCGACCAGGGTTCTTAGGCCAATCATAATGGCACATCTACCACCGAATCCCTTTGTAAATTTCACGGGCAGTAGTCCACTTGCCCTAAATGCTCAGAATCAAATTCCTTGCAAAGACTAAAGAATATACCCTATTTTACAGAGAAAATCATACTACTCCTATCGATCACATCCAGATATTGCTAATGCATGTGCAATCCACGAAATAAATGAAATGGATGTCATGCAATAAGTCGTTGGCTTCATCTTTCAAAGGCAAGGCCTTACAATGGTTTAGAGCCTTACAAAGAGCTCTATTACTTAATGGAACCAACTTTGTTCGCTTTTCGCAGCCCAATTCGGGAGAGGGCTGACAATTTATCTTTATGGAACAAATTGACAACAATCAAAAGGGCTCCTAACGAACAAATGGCAGATTTCAACTTTAGATTCCAACGGACATGGGACAGGATCCCAATAGCTGTTAGACCAACTGCCGAAGGAGCATTCCTTTATTTCTTAAAGGCTATAAATTCAGACATAGCCATGATGATCCAATCAATGGGAGGGACAACGCTGCCAGGGTCCTATGACACAGCGATCAGAGCAGAGAACTGTTTGATCCAAGCCGGAAAGCTTGCACCAAGGCCACCAATGCCTCTCTATCCAGACATGGGAAATCCTACAACCAGTCAAGCACCAGAGTTGAATCCCATTCCAACTCCTAGAAATCAAAGCAATAATGAGGCATCGACTTCTTCAAATACTTCAAAGGAATTGCAGGAGGTCATGAAACAATTGCAGTAACTTGGAAATGAGCTTGTGACTATCAAAAGACAGCAAGCTCAAAGTGCTAGACCGTATCAGCCTCAAGCACAGTACCAAGCTAGGCCCCCATACCAACAAAATAGACCACCACCTCAGGCTGCAAATCAAAACCAGAACCAAGGACAGCCTCAAGCTGCCGGGCCATTTCGACCGTATGATCCAAATGCAACGACGTCCTCAAGAGCCTTGGTTCCAACACAAAATAACATGGCACAGAGTACGACCGGTGTTACCTTGCAATCTACCTCACAATCACCAAGATGTTTCAATGGTGCATCGAATCAGCCTCGATGGTGCAAACCATTGGTGTTGCTCAAGAACCAAGCCAGAGGAGAATCAACAAAGAACAAACACAACAAGAAGGACCTCCAAATGTAAACCACATTGGCAAATGGCAAACGGAAGACTTCGTGGAGTTAACCAACAAGCCTTTTCAAGGCGTGGCTGCCAACACACGGCCAAAGAAGAGAAATATAGAGAGGGACAACCATGTAATCCAGCTTGTTTCTCAACCCACTCTTACACAACAAGGGGCCAGAGACCAAACGCAGCTCCAAATGTGTAGAATCAACCTAAGGTACCATTGTCAGAAGCAACACATGCACTGCTCAAGCTCCGTAAAAGGTTGCGCACAAGCAAGGGGAAAGAAAAGGACAATTCATCCCCTTCAACATCATCGATCAAATGAAGAAGACACATGTGAACATTTCCATGTGGGAATCACTCGCATCCTGTGGCAACGAGATTTATGCAAGTCGCAATGGCTAATTGGTCCGCCACAAATGTATCAAACCAGTGGACATGAGAAAGTTCTCACTAATGCAAAAGCAACATGATGGGGGCCGATAAGAAAAATTTGAAGCCTCCACCATTCTATGTTTCGTTGATTGTTGGAAACCACTGGTACACAATCGCATGATTGATTTCGGGGCAAGTAGTTCAAGTTGATGCCAAGCAAATAGCGGATCACCGGGTTTGAAATATGAGCCAAGCTTGAAAGGAGAGTAATACAACTAGATGGAACGGCAAAGTAGGAACAGTTGGGGTCATCAAAGGGTTAAGCCTAACACTACATTCCTGTCCTAATGTTACAGTTCTACAAGATGTGTCTGTGATTGACCTTCCGCCACTCTTTGCGTTGTGTCTATCAAGAGACTTCACTGCAAAAATCGGTGGATATTTATCTGCAGATTGGTCGCACATGATTTTTAGGACAAGGTATGGAGCCAAAGCAACAATCAGGTCGGAACCAATTGCCCATTTCCATATTGAGCCTCATGTACCAAATCCTATCAATGCAAATTGCTCGGTTTTTGATCAGGAGGAGTGTTCAAGTGATCTAGAAACAGGTACTAAGGTCGAGGGAATTCCTGATTTAACTTTGGATGAATGGGCAAACAAGAGTCATGAATTTGACCCATACAAGGAAATTGAAGAATCTGAATTGGGTGTGTATTGTATACACGAAGAAAATTCACCCATTCCCGACATCATTCAACCTGAACAAAAGGATGAAAACAAAGTTTGGAAATTATTTTTCGATGGTTCGAGAAGCAGACAAGGTGCTGGAGGTGGTGCAATGTTGATTTCACCACAAGACATCAAATATTTTTCAGCTTTTCGTTTCCAGTTTTCCTGTTCAAACAACACGACTGAATACGAAGCATTGATTCATGGAATTCATTGGGCCAAGAAAAGGGGCATAAAGAACTTGCAGTGTTCGAGATAGCGAGCTAATCGTCAACCAAGTTAGGGACAACATGCTACAAAGAACGACTTGCTAAGGAGCTACAAGAATAGGGTATGGGACCTCATTGAGGATTTCAAAGCTTTCAACATCAGATCCATACCCTGAAGAAGAAAATGAAGCCGCAGATAGGCTCGCAGCAATTGGAGCGACATTTGATGTGGTGACAACATCAGAGAGAAAACGCAGCCACACATCCATGTGTTGTGAGGCCAGCTAGCCCAGATAACAACACAAGTCGGGCAGTGTTTGAGAACGATCACAGATCGTCAATTTCTTACAAGAAGAGGCTGAATTTTCAGCTAGAATCAGATGATTAGAGCAAAGAAGATGGGGATCAAGTAGTACAAACCATGACAAACAAGCTTCCTAAGGGTTTGGTAACATCGAGTCTATCTTCAACCCTAACGACTCGCCGTAAGGAAAAGGCAAACATACAAAGTCAAGAGAGAAGATTCAGAGCCAATTCCTATTGGGAAGACAAAACACTTCAAATTGGCAAAGTGGCCACCGAACAGAGAAATCAGATTTCATACAACTTTGCCAAGAATTTCAGATGTCTTCGCTTGAGCTACGAAGACTTGAGAGGATTCGATCCAAATTTGGCACAACATACCATAGAATTGGATCCAGATGCTAATCCCGTCAGGCAGAAACAGAGACCGGTCAACCCTCACATTGAGCCTCTAATGAAGAAAGAGCTAAATAAGCTGATAGAGGCAAGCATTATATTCCCGATCAAGCACTCAAGCTGGGTTGCAAACTTGGTTCCGGTCAGGAAGAAGAGTGGAGAAATCAGGTTGTGTGTAGATTTCCGAGACCTCAACAGGGCATCTCTCAAAGATCATTACCCACTTCCTTCAATGGAACAAATATTGCAAGTAGTATCCGGTTCAGAGAGATTCTCTCTCCTAGATGGCTACTCAGGGTATAATCAGGTGATGGTAAAAGAAGGTGACCAATTCAAGACGGCTTTCACCACCAAATGGGGGACCTATGCCTACAAGAAGATGCCATTTGGGCTATCAAATGCTGGGGCCACTTTCCAAAGGGCAATGGATATGGCATTCAAGGGGTTGATCAATAAAATAGTTTTGATATATCTTGACGACATCACTGTATTCTCAAAAAATGCAGCGGATCACCTCTATCATTTGAGGCAAGTATTTCAGAGGTGTAGAAGATTTGGGGTATCATTGAATCCCAAAAAATGCATATTCTTGGCTCACGAGGGAAAACTTCTAGGCCATATTGTTTCAAAGGAGGGGTTGACAATTGACCCAGAAAGAGTTGAAGCAATTCAAGCATTGCCATTGCCAAATCACAAGAAGGCTCTTCAAAGCTTCTTAGGAAGGATCAATTTCGTCCGCAGGTTTGTTCCAAATTTTGCAGCTCTCGTAAAACCAATAACGCTGATGTTAAAGAAGAGCATGGCATTTAAGTGGACATCTGAAGGCAAGGCAAGTTTTGAGGCAATAAAAGAGGCTATATCTCAAGCCCCAACTCTCGTCAATCCAGACTTCTCTAAGGACTTCGTGCTATATGCCTTTGGTGGTGGGGACACGATTTCTGCAATCCTGGTACAACAAAACAAAGAAGGATTAGAACAACCAGTTGCTTTCTTCAGTCAAGGCTTGGAGGAATACGAAACTAGGTACTCTTTCATTGAAAAGCATGTCCTTGCGGTAATCAGAAGCTTAAAGAAATTCAAGCACCTAGTCTCAAACAACAAGATCCAATTATTAGTCTCTCATGCGGGAGTCAAGGACTTCCTTCTAAACAAGGATCTGAATGAGAAACGTGCAGGATGGATAACTCGTGTCATGGAATATGACATCGAGATCAAGGTCACCAAACTAGTACGTGGGAAGGGACTATGTGAGCAGCTAGCCTTGAGTCAACAAGTTGAAGCTGGTGATGAAAAGGAGACTACCTTGGTACTACAGGATGATCAAGAACAAGAAAATGATGACGTGCCTACTCCTTGTTGGACTCATAATATGATACACTTCCTACAGACAGGCCTATGCCCTCCAGAGATGAGCAAAGCAAAGAGGAGATACTTCAGATTACAAGCCATTCCATATGTGCTTGTTGATGGTGTTTTGTTTAAGAAAGACATCAATGGAGTTCTATTGAGGTGCATTGGGATAAGTCAAATTGAGAGGGTGTTACGAGATTTTCACGATGGAGATTCTGGAGGACATTTTGCCCCACGAGTAACAGCTCTCAAGATAATGAAGGCAGGGTATTATTGGCCGACGCCTTCAAGGATCGCTATACATGGATAAGAAAGTGCAAGAAATGTGCACTCTTCACAGCAAAAAGAAAGACAAGCAAAGACTTCCATCGCACCCACTCGTCGACCAACCATTTATGCAATGGGGATTGGACTTCGTCGGGGTCATCAATCCAAACTCAAGCCAAGGCCATAAGTGGATTCTCACGGCAACGGACTATTTCACCAAGTGGACTGAAGCAGTAGCGCTCAAAGAGGCAAACGAGTCTAATATACTAGAATTTTACGAAGGAATAGTGACCAGGTTTGGTGTGCCGGCCACTATTATATCAGACAATGCATTGGCATTCGTAGGTTCCAAGATCACGGAATGGGCTGTCAAAAATGGAATCTACTTGAGCACCTCTTCCAATTATTACCCGCAGGGTAATGGACAGGCAGAGTCCACGAACAAAAATTTGCTAAGAATCATCAGGAGGACTCTGGATGAAAATCAAAGAACATGGCATACCAAGCTAAAATCAGCATTATGGGCTGACAGAATAACACCAAAGAGGTCTATAGGTAATTCCCCTTATAAGTTGGTCTATGGAAAAGAGGCAGTATTGCCTATATCATTAGAACTACCTGCATTAGAATTCATGAAGCAGTTGGAGTTGGCTGAGTTCGAACCAATGGAGGCTAGGTATGCAGAGTTGATGGAATTGGAAGAAATTAGAGAACATGCAGTTCAAACAATTGAGAAAGATCAGGCCTTAGTGAAAAGATGGTTTGATAAGAAAGCAAGAGCAAGGACCTTCCAGGAAGGGGACCTAGTTCTGAAATGGGATGCAGATCGGGCAAAACCAGGAAGGCATTCCAAGTTTGATGCCATTTGGAGTGGCCCCTACATGGTCACGGGATGTAAAAGTAGTAATGCCTTCCAATTGTCTACATTGGACGGAGAAGAACTTTCGATTCCGGTCAACGGAATCTATCTTAAACATTGCTACTGAAAAGAGAAAATTTCTACCCTTGTAAATATTAGCTTAGATTTCAATTCCTCTAAGTGCGTTTGCACATTGTCTTGTTATAGTTAGGTTTCAGTTTCCCTAAGTGCTTGGGCATGTGTTTGTTGTTCTCGTGTTGTTTCTACAGCTTCAAAGTGTGTTGAGAAGGAGTCATGGTTTCTGTGTGCCTGGATCGTAGAGATCAAGTTGGTTTCAAGTATTGCTTATGACTCCATGCCCAATGGATTTCTAAAAGGGCCACCGATCTTCTACCAAGCAAGGTGTGATCCCGCTGAGTCGCTAAATTGTTGTATATATCTTCCCCCCGTGTAGATATAGACAAGCGGAAGAATATGGAAACCAAAGAAATTCAAACCTCAGCCCATGGCGCACAAAAGGGGCGCACGACAATGAGTGTCGACAGAAAAATGGATGCGCCCATGGCGCACAAAAAGGGGCGCACGACAATGAGTGTCGACAAAAAATGCGCCCATGGCGCAAAAAGGGGCGCACGACAATGAGTGTCGATACAAGAAATGGATGCGCCCATGGCGCACAAAAGGGGCGCACGACAATGAGTGTCGACAAAAAATGGATGCGCCCATGGCGCAAGGCACAAAGGGGCGCACGACAATGAGTGTCGACAAAGAAATGGATGCGCCATGGCGCAATGAAAGCGCACAAAGGGGCGCACGACAATGAGTGTCGACATAAGAAAATGGATGCACCCATGGCGCATGCGCATGACAATGAGTGCACAAAAATGGGGCGCACGCACACGAAATGAGTGTCGACATAAGAAATGGATGCGCCCATGGCGCACAAAAATGAGTGTCGACGCGCACGTAAAATGAGTGTCGACAAGAAATGAATGCGCCATGGCGCACGTAATGGCGCATGAAAATGAGTGTCAATGGGGCAAAAGTTGCTCCATGGCGCACGTAAGAAGATGTCGACACACACACGGATGCGCCTATGGCGCACCTTCAGGAGGCGCAACATTCTGAGTGCTGACAGGAAGCAGACCCTGACCCAGATATTCAGATGGCCATAACTTTTGACTGGGAGCTCCGATTCACACAAGGTTGGACTTTTTGGAAAGCCTACGGTGTCCTCTACCTAACTACGACTGGATATCTTTAATTGGGTGGGAACAAGTTCTTAAAAATGCAAAATACAGTTTGCCACTTTTGGGGTTTGATATGGTCCTCACCTACCACCATAATGAGATGAATTAAATACAACCTGAGGTGGTTGGGGTAGATTTGGACTTTCTCTCTCTTCTCTCTCTCATTCTTCCTATAAATTGTAAGGAGGGGCTTCTTTCTAAAGGTTGGACATTCTTGTTTTGCCCCCTCCCTTCTTCTCTTTGGCAGGTGAATCTGTGGAGTTCAAACCTCCTATCTAAAACTGTAATGCAACCTTGTCTCTCTTGGCATTTTGCAGTTGTGTCAGATCAATCTTTGGAGCAAATTAATGCATGTCTCGTGGATGATTATCAACCCTCTCAAGTGTTTATTTGCATTTTCTTGATCTTTCACCGTAAATCAAGTTATCTCGTGCATGATCTTGCATTACATTTTTATGGTCTCGTGTTTATTGGCAAGACAGTGTTCTTCATTCCTGCATCACCTCCTTAGCTTAGGTTTATTTTTATGCATTTTTTTCTCTCCCCGTCTCCTCGTGGAAAATTAGATTAGGTTTTGAGTAGACCTCTCGCATTTTTACGTGTGCATCCGAACAGAGGAATAGGAACCGCCTTCATCCGAGAGCTTTTCGATTATTGCACTTTATTTCCATATAATTTCTAATTTCTGTTGATTCAGCGAGGGAATATTAACAAATTTGGAGAATTTTTGGATTTTTTCCCATCAATCAATTACAAAATCAATAACCCGTAGCACCAAATTGCACTCAAATTTATGGGTTTTTGGAAAAGGTTACAAAATATACTTTCATTTACACTATATCATTTATATAAAATTTTAAGGCTATTATGGTCATAAAAATTCAAGATAAAGCTTAAAAATATAGATATGGGCATTTTTAGTTTTTAAATGAGCACATGAATTTAGATGATATGAAGCAAAAGGTGGAAGAAGGAAAACTCATTTGTGGACTTGATTCAGTGTACGTGGGAGGATTGTTGATCACAAAACATTCAATTGGATTGTTTGAAGTATTTCACAATGGGAACCATGATTGTGATAGTTTTCATGTCTCCTCCAGGATTCTCTCAAAGTGTGTCATTCAAAACAAATGGTCACCTATTTCAAATCACAAAGCTATTTTTAACATGTGTATCATGTCATGAAAAATTTCAAGAACACCTATGGAAAATAATAGTATATTTTTGAATTCCCTCATTCGACAAGTTCTTCTCAACATTTGAAAATCTCCACCCGTCACTATGTGGTGATCATCTCCTAGGGGATTGTCTCATAGGAGTGATGAGGACAAATTCATGATTTTAAGAGGTTTGAATGTTGATTCATGACTCGGGAAGAACAAAATCCATTTTGGTTCCCAATTTTGGTATCAAAGTGAATTTTAATCCCGAGAGGACATTTTGCTTCAACTCATATAGGGTGCTTAATCATAAAGTGAATGACATTGCATTCAATCTCTCTCTCCTTCACCTTTGTGTCGAAAGGATTTGTTTTTTCATCTCATTGTTCATCAATGTTATCAAAATGGAAGAATCAAGGATCATCATGGTTACATTGTGTAGGCGATTATTTTGAGACCTCATCATGTGCAATTGGTCAAGAATGCATGGTAATGTTTTAGGAATCGAAGGTTTTTTCAAGTTATGGAAGACATCCTTCATGGTTTTCAATGGTCTACTTGATCAAGTGTTTCTCATATCTTCTTTAGGAGGTCCTAATAGGAGACTATAATTGATCATGAGGATAATTATCATAGTGAAAAGGGGTTGGACTTCTCACCTTATATTTAAGGTGAGGTTCAAGAGCTTGCGCAAAAATTTGGAAGAGGCTATCATTAGGCATATTGTGTTCTACTCATTTAGATAGGGCTAACCAATGCTTGATAAATTTTTATGTTGATTCATTTTCAAATTGTTGGCAATTAATGAAAGCATTGATATTATTCTCAGGTAGATCATGATATTAAAATTTGTTCACTAAGGTTGTCACCAAGGACTCTAGCTCAACTATGGAATTAGGAGGTAAGGTATGATACCAATCCAAAACATCTCTAGTGAGAGTCTTAGCTAGGAGTTTGGTTATAACATATGAATTGATTTTGATTCATTTTTGTAAGGGTTTACAAAGTCCTTGATTTGAAGGGTAGGATTAGTGGACCTGTCATAGGAGATAAAATGAGTAATTTCACCAATATCCATGATAGTAATATAGGGTGCTAGAGGATCTTGTTTAACTTCTCTTAAGATTTGTTTTTAGATAGGGTTGGTGATGGGCACCCCATCAGAAATTTTCACAAAGGAGGGTGTGGTGCCCCATGATCCCATTATAGGGAAATTGACTAATTGAGCCATGTTGGCTTGTATTTGAAGGAATTGAGTTGTAGTAGTTTATTGTTAACTTTTCCTATCAATAAGATGGAGAATTAGATTGGTAGGGTTAGAATTAGAGGCATTACATCTAAGCCTACTTCAGGACCTTTCCCTTTTTCTACCCTATTGTCTAGTTATTCAGAGACAAATTCAAGAAGACATTTTCTAAAAATTTCTTCTGATTCATCCATGTATTGAGGAAATTGAGTAAGGAGATTATGAATTTTAGGAGGATGATCAAAAGTATTGTCA
This sequence comes from Taxus wallichiana var. yunnanensis, assembly GCA_018340775.1. NCBI lineage: Eukaryota > Viridiplantae > Streptophyta > Pinopsida > Cupressales > Taxaceae > Taxus > Taxus wallichiana. The sequence goes on along the minus strand of CM031239.1, from coordinate 582,975,579 downwards.
TTTTCTATTTTCTTTTTTTTCATCCTCAAGTGGTCCATTGCGGTGAGTAGAATTTTTTTTTCTAGGTGCTCCTATGACACAACAGTCCATGCAAAATGGGAATTCAGATTTAGGATGATAGGTCATGGGGAATGTCTACACAAGAGAATCATAAGACCTTATGCCCAAATACTCCATGATAGAGTGATGATCTAGCTGAAAATAGGTCTTGAGATGGATTTTGTAAAAACAATCATCCGTGTATAAAAGTTTACACAGGGGGCCAATATCGTCTAGAAACAAATTTGGAATAACATAAGGGATCAGTCATGTAAGAAAGTTTGTATAGGGGTCGAAGGCGTCTAGAAATAAGTATGTTGAAATAGGAAAGAACACCCTAGGAAATGGTGTATGTGGTGACTAGTTTTTGATATTTTTCTGATTTTTGGTGGTTTAGAATGAGATCAAGTTTGAAGATGGATGATTTTAATGAGTTTCTATTGATCAATAGTTCTATAGTATTGAGGAAAATAGTGGGAGAAATACATGAAATGGAACACGATGGGTTGATTTAAAGGGGCTATAGTGAAGGCTAAGGTCACATATATAGAGGGTACTAATCCATACGCTAAGTCATCCTAAGGTTTTGTAGACACCAAATTTGTGTCTTACGACACCTGTGCCCCGCATCTCATATTCGCAACCTAACCTCACCACCTAAACCTTACACAATTATTTATTAATTACCTTATAATTAATAAATCCACATCTCAAACCGACACCTCATTTCGCCACCTCATCATGACCTAGTCCTAACCCTAAACTAACCTAATTAAGACCTATAACTTGGTCTACATCCACACCCATGACTAATTACTCCTCACCCGCACCCAAAACCAACCTCATAATGACTTGACCAAGCCCACAACTAATCCCTCGGGAGAAAAGGAGGGAAAGTTGGCTATTTTACTAAAAATAGCCCACTTTGACTTAACCGACATTGGTTCCTACTCGACCACCGTCGGTTACGTAACCGCCATCGGTTCCCTGTAAATGACCTCCCCCAACCAAAAACAAGAGGTTGGATTTTCATTGATCCGAATCAGAAGTCATTGGAAGAATCAGGAATTCACTTGGCCGAGCAGAGACAAGTGAAGGAAAGAGAGGAGTTTGCAGAGAAGCACATCAAACCCAAGACTGCAGCTGAGTAACCAGAGCCCAATGACACTCATCCAAGCATTGGGAGAGAAGATAGCTCATCTTGAATTGTCAGATCATCTTACGAACCTGTCTTCGTCATAAAAGTCCTTGGACTGTATCTTCATCGGGACTAGTAGTAAGTAGTATTTTACGTTCTTTTAATAAGCATTTCTTGGATTTAGCCCACTTTGACTTAACCGACATCGGTTCCTACTCGACCACCGTCGGTTACGTAACCGCCATCGGTTCCCTGTAAATGACCTTCCCCAACCAAAAACAAGGGATCGGAATTCATTTGAAAGATCCGGAATTCACTTTGCAGGATAGAGACAAGTGAAGGAAAGAGAAGAGTTTACAGAGAAGGACATCGAGCCCAAGACTGCAACTGAGTAACCAGAGCACAACGACACTCATCCAAGCATTGGGAGAGAAGATAAGCTCACTTTTGATTGTCGGATCATCCCACCTGAGCCTTGTCTTCGTCATCACAGTCCTTGGAGCTGTACCTTCATCAGGAACTAGTAAGTAGTGTCTTGTACATTTTTAAATACCATTTCTTGAACTTCTGATTCATAGTAATTATAATCTCACTCCTAGATCTACTACCCGATAGCACCCTACATCTAACTTTCATTCCTCTACCCTTGCATTGCCCCAAGAACAGCTCCCACACTCTCTGAGTCTTCTCCATCACCCTATTGCCTACCCCCGGTCATTTTACCAACCTTATAAACACCATAACCACCTTACACCAACCTCCATTGAAAGCCCTAAATCACTACCCCTACCGATATCGGTTATTAGCAACCAGTACCGGTGTTATAACCGCAGATCGGTCATACAGTGCCGAGCATCGATCATGTGACTCAAACCAAAACTAGCCTTTCCTCTATTGCTTTTTAACGAGGTAACTAAATCGTAATTTCATGCAATAACTTCTTTGTTATCATTTGTGTTAATTCGTATTGAAAGGGGAACTGACCACCTTCGAAAGGAAGTCTAATATTTCCTGGGCCCAAGGCAGTTCCCTCATTTATTGTCTAACTATAATCTAGTGGTCTTGCATTCTTATTCATAGGTAGTCCTTCCCAGACAAAAAGGAGTTCTTCGCAATCGATCTGATCTCTCTCTACGGTACGCGCACACCCTCCCAACACTCAACAGGTATTCCTCCTAGCCCTAACCCTTATCTGTTTCTCAAGAGAATGAAAAGATAGAAGCAACTCTATTCTAAGAATGGAAACATTCTACGTGAAACATTTTGGCACGCCCGGTGGGACCCTTTCTCGGGTTTCTTTCATTCTTGCTTGCTTTCATATAAGGAGCATACTTGCTATTTTCTTCTTCTAAATATTCACAAGATATTTTGTCATTTTGGTAAAAGAATTTGTCTTTCTTCCTCATCTTTGCATTAGTGAAAGTCATCTTCTTTGCTTCATCGAATATCATTTTCAATTTGGGTTTAAAACACGTGCATCACATTCTTGCTTGTTGTTTTTAATTCTAGTGAACGTAGATTAAGTAACAGGTTGTACACGTGGGGGTGATATCCACGGTATTGACAAGAAATTAATCTTACTTTCACTGCACAACACATACCAAATCACATCATAATCAACACAATAGCTCAAACATCCCCCTTTTTCCGCGGTATTCCTCCGCCCGATTGAGGTAACCTTATAAGCCAAAACAAACTTGACATCTCCCTTAGGTCTTTTGTTTAGGATTGACATCATCTTGCGTCTAAGGCATAAGCCCACAATAATTAAAACTAATCCTAGGGTTAGTCTCTTAATTTTCTTGTGCATCTTGCTTGTTTTTTAGTTCTGTTTCTCTGTCATACCCTGTATCAGTGATCACTTCAGAACAGTTTGGTGGGTATACTAAGCATTGTTAACCCCAAATCAGCAGCTTCTTACATCTTCTCTTTGCTTTCACAGTGACCGACACCGGTCCTATTCTACCGACATCGGTTAACTGACCGACGCCGGCTACAGTCTGACCGACATCGGTTATTAGACCGATATCGGTTACTATCTTTCACAGTTCCCGACAAACCAGCAACCTACCAATTCCAACATTTTGTTGCTGTTTCTGTTCCTGATAGATTGAATCCTGCTTTGTGTACTCTTGTCCATGGTTGTTATCACTCGGAAACAAGCTGTAGCCATGGTTTCACATGCCTGTTCCGTGCCTTTGCCTGAATCACCCCCTTCACATCCTATGGGGAATCCTACGGACACCAGTGATGTTCCCAAGATCCCTGTAGGAGATAAGGAATTTGCCAAATTTTTGGATGCTAATCCTAGTGCCGTATAGTATTATTTGTCTCATACCCCTGACCGTACACCCGACGGTCAGCTTCTCATTGGTATGCCCATTAGTATAGCTGCTCACTTAGCTCCTTCCCCACCTAATAACTCTACCTTACCTTCTTCATCCTTAGCTCCGTCTCCCAACTCAGTGGCTTCGGGGGTTCATACGGCACAGATTGGCTTTCCTTTGGTTAATCTGGGGCCCCACATATCATTACCGCACTGCTCCTACCTCGTCTCTCTCACAGACTTCCCCTTTCATAACTTGCTCTCTGCCACCTATCCACACGAGCTTTCCTTCTCAAGCTCCGCCCACCTTTTCATTTCCACAAACTTATCCGGTGGCTTCAACATCTTATATAGGACATCCCTATTCGGTCACCTCAACATATTCGTCATCAATACCTTATCAACATTTAACCCCACCATTGTCTAGTAGTGGCTCTTGGCCTAATCCTCCACCGTTTACAACAACCGCACCATCATCTTACCCAACCACTGATTTAATCAAACAAATGATGGACAAGATGCAAAATTTGGAGGCTTCTGTTTCAGGAAGCCGTAGCACCCTGACATACGAGCAAGTTTGTCGAGAGCCTATTCATCCTTCTATCCCCCTTCATTCATATCCTCCTCAATGGGAATTACCAAAATTTACTCGTTTTAATAGTAAGGAGGATCCTCAACAACACTTGCGATCATTTAGACATGCCTGCTATCTGATTGCTCATGACGATGCCTTACTACTCCGCACCTTTCCCATGTCCTTATCAGGACCCGCCTTGGAGTGGTACAGTGCTTTAACCCAACACTCAATCTTCTCTTTTAACCAATTAGCCCAATCTTTCTTGGATCATTTCTCCATTAATATTGCCAAGAAAGTATCCATCACCGACCTCTATGCCATCCGACAATTTGAAGACGAATCTATCGCAGATTTTGTTGGACGATGGCGGGGCCTCATCAACCAACTCACTTATGCCTTACCTCAGGCCGAACTCATCAAACTCTTTACGTGGGCCTGCGCTAAGCACATTTCTCCCACCCTCCAAATTCAAACTTTCCGCACCTTTGATGAGGCCTTTACTATGGCTCGGAAACTAGAGATTCGAGCCTTAGAGGAGGAAAAATTGAGGTTGCGCAACAAAAACCCTAATTTCCGAACCCAAGACTCCACCAACAAACCCAACACCACCAATTCTCACGCATCGACTACTTCGAAATCAAAAGGAGCTGTACACGCGGTGATGGTCAAATCCCAAGCACCATCTAGTACCCCGCCAAAAACCACCTATAAGTATAAAGCCGAGCCCATCAATTACACTCCCTTGGGAGAAACTTATGGTGTGATCTTGGAAAAATTTCTCAAAGCAGGAGCTATCACCTTGCCTCCTATTAAACCTCACTCCAGGTTTGATTCCACCCATGCTATACCTTCTTGGTACAAATAAAATGGCTTCTGTAACTTCCACCGCGTGAAGGGACATAGTCACGAAAACTGCAAGATGTTGAAAAACATAGTGCAGGAAATGGTTGATGCAGGGGATATAACCCTCGATAATCCTAATGCCCCTGCTAACTAAAATTTGAAAATATTCAACAAACCATTCCCAAACCACTCATCTAACAGTAACATAAACCAAGATATCTTAGCCGATGAGAGTGTTCATGAAATCCATGTAGTTTTCGACTCCCAACCAAAAGCTTCTATCGAGGAAATTCTGAATCAAGCCTCATCACTAACGCAGGGATCCACACCCGCTTCACCACCATCAAGACAAGATGATAACCTTGCCATTCCTTTACCCATAAAGGAATTAACCAAGAGTTCTCTTCTCATGAATGAGTCTTCTTACACCACATCCCTGCAAGATTGTGAGCGGATGTTATCTAACTTATCTATTTCCCAAACATCTCCTTCTCACTCTTCTTTGTAAAAGAAGAAGGCTCGCCACTGTTTCTGTCATCCTTAGAAGAGAAACCTCTTGAACCGACATCACCAAACTCCTTAATCATGATGGATCCCCTCAAACATGCTCTCCTACCTATTAGTTCTTCATCGCCTAAATCTTTTCAGTGACCGATTGACCTCTTAACACCCATTGATACAGTGCCTCATTTACCCCCTGTATCACACCCCATGTGGATTTGGAATAACAACCCACCTCTCTTCCATACAAAATTTCTTCTTCACATGTGAAGATTGTCATCCCTCAGAAGATAGGTGAGTCCTATGGGAGTGTTTGAGTACACCATGCTCTACTCAAATGCAGATGACCGATCCAGACACCTCTACCATATACCCGAGGTGTTTACAAAAGATCAAAATGCCTATGTCCTCATCTTCACCCCTCTCATCTCTACTGAATACCTCATCCACCTCTATTAACCTAACCAAACCTTCCCCTACGCTTGGAACTTCACCAATACCTAGCCTAACACACCCACCTCAACGGTTAGATTTATCCAAAAATAAAGCCGTCCATCCACCTAGGAGACAAACCTAATCCCCTCAAATCCAATCTATGCCTCTGTCACAACTAAAACCCTCACCATCACACCTACCTTCTATATTGGGACCTCACCCCTCCACCTTGCCTCAATACATCATACCTCCTGTGTTTTCTTTAAAATGACCTGCACCTTCTGCACCCATACAAAGATCCATGGGTGTATCAACACCATCACCCCAAGTATCTTGTCCACCTATCAACCCTAAACAAACTCCATCATCAAAGGATTTGTTTGCTGTCACTCCTCTTTCTCCGTGGTTGTTTCCTGCCACCACGTCATCTGTGGCCTCCTCATCTAACTAGCTAAACATGAATTTTGCGCCGAAGAAGCCACGTTTAGTTAAATCTAATTATCAAAACCCCTTGTCTAAACCACCACCCGTACGAACCAACCATACCCAACCATTACCAAAACCCACCCAATCAATAGCCTCATCTTCCTCTGACTTTGACCCGCTCAAAGGATCTTACGCCAAGATCCTTGATATGTTGGTGGAGAATGCGACCATTTACCTACCCCCACTTAGACCCTATGATCCATCTAAACCTCGACCTATAGGTTATGATGAGTCTAAAATCTACACTTACCACCGCACACCAGGACATGATGTAGAGGGATGCAAAGCTTTGAAAGCCATCCTTCGTTAGTCACCTCTCTCGGATAGAAAGGTTAAGAAAGACAACTTACGAAGGGAGAAACCTTTAGCTTCAATCCCCTCTCCTATACCACCTGTCCCCACCTCACCAAGATCTATCATTATTACAACCCCACCTCTCGAAGACAATGACTTATCCCTACCATCTTCCTCCTCTCGTGTTCACGAGATCAACATGATTAGCATTGCTACTCGAGGTCAGAAAAACAAGGGGACAGCCAAAGAAAGCACACTGTGGCATCCCTTTCTCCGTCCGCCATCCCAATCACACCACCACCTAAAGTGGTTATTCGTGGACCTGCCTACCCCATCTCTGATGGAGTTGTCCATCGTACCATGATCAAACAGCTTCACCAATCACCTGTAAAAATGACACTGTATGATCTCATTCAAACCTCTGAATCTCATCGACAAGCTCTCATTGAGATCCTTCAAGGGATAGAGGTCCTACCTAACGAAACTTTTCCCGTTGCCTCCATTTTAACACCCAATCACGTTGCTTCTCTCACCAAACAACCTACCTCCCCAACCACTTCTGTCCCTATACGAAAGCCGCTGCTGTCAGTTTCTCCGAAGATGAAATTGTCGACTTTGGTGCAGAAGATCCTGACCCTGCTCTTTTCATCTCGGCTTACGTCCGGGACATCCGAGTACGTCGTGTTATGATTGACGGGGGCGCTAGCCTAAACATCATCTCTTCCAAAGCCTTCCAACAAATGAATATCCCTTCTAGCTGCATGTGTGCCAACCCCACCATGTTGCGTTCATTTAATGATGCTATTACTTCTACTTTAGGCACCGTGATCCTTAACATTCGTGTAGGGCCACGTACCTTACCCGAACTCTTCTATGTCCTTGAGGGAGAATTCTAATACAACATGTTGTTAGGCCACCCTTGGATCCGGGCTATGGGATGCGTTCCCTCCACCTTACATAGATGCATAAAATTCGAGTATGAAGGGAATTCCTACACCGTAAAGCCGACACTCCCCCCTTCAAAACCTGCAATATGTTATATCACCCTAATGATGTACTTGTACCAGTCAAGACACCCATTCATCCAACCCAACCATCTACTTTGACCACACCTCAACCATCCACCTTAGCCGCACTTACACCTTCAACCAATGAAACCACCGCCACAAATACCACTTCCTTCCCAGCGGATAACATCCCAACCTCAAATCCCTTGGTAGATATTTTTCAATGCCTTATGTTGGGGGAGTATCGCCTATATAAAGTTAACACTTTCCATACCCCACAGGAGTATGGATAGTTACATGCGCATCCTACCCACGACTTTGTGTGGGGGAAGTAATCTCCTATGGACCACCTAATTACCACACCAACCTAACGTATGGGGGTGTTGACGCATCCTCTATCACCCCTGAACCTCCCCTTGGTGTGGTTCCCTTCCAATCTGATTTTCAATATCTAACTAATCGTCGTTTCACCCTCACCTTCCTAACGCGCTATGCTTGGAAGGGCTTTGGTTTTCGGTCTTTATGAATAAGGCTGACATACGATCATTCCGTGACTACACGCAAACACAAAGATCGTCATGGTCTTGGATTCTCTCGAACCACCTACACCAAAGAAACCGCATATCCATTGATCCGGGAAGGCGAAGAAGTCACCCTTTCCGAACCATCATCACCCATTTTTCCATCGTCACCCACAGAGTCGATAGACCCGGAATCTATCCCTCCTAACTTTTTTTTTTTTCATAAACGCTATCTTCCTAGGTCCTCTCACTTATCAACGCAATAATGAAGACCCATCTTATTTTCACCTTCGTAACTAGACATGATTAAAGAAGAATCACCTTCAATTAATGTTGTTGGTGCCGGGATGATGACTCCATCCTCACTTATCTTGGTGGACGACTCTTATATTTAACGTGCCTTACCATCTCGAAACTCAAACCATGTTGAATGAGTCGACTATAGAAATCAACATCCACAGAGAGGACAATCCTCACATTGTGAAGATTGGACAATCTCTTAATGCATCGTAACAAACTTGCTACCTTCACTACCTTCCTCCAGTGTGCTCGCAACCAATATTTCGCTTGGTCTATCTATGACGCCGACACGCCAGAATTGATCCCGACATCGCTGTCCATAACATTACTCTGAAACCCGACTCCAAACCAGTTAAACAGAAACTGAGAAAAATGCATCCACACATTTCCCTCTTGGTCAAAGAAGAGCTTCAACAACTCCTTTTTGTTTCCTTCATCTTACCTATTGACTATCCTCAATGGATTTCTAACATCGTACCTATCACTAAAGCAATGGGGGACTTCGGATATGTATGGATTTCTGGGACCTTAACCTCGCTTGCCCAAAGGATGACTTCCCCCTACCTAGTATTGATCAACTTATTGATCTCACCTGCGAGCCATGAGATGCTTTTCTCATGGATGGCTTTTGGGATACAAACAAATTTTGGTAGCCCCACCGATCAACATAAAACCGCCTTCATAACTCCTGGGGAACCTTCTCGCTATCGTGTCATGCCGTTTGGCCTTAAGAATCTTTGGTGCAACCTATAGTGGGCTATGACTTACATTTTTCATGACATTATGCACACTATCCTTGAGGATTATGTCGATGATCTTCTTGGAAAATCTAAACATCGCAGGTGAACATCTCGATGTTTTAACCATTATTTTCGATCACTTTGTTACAATACTATGTTCATCTTCAACCAAAGAAATGTGTCTTTGGTGTCCAGAGGAAAAATCCTTGGTTTTATCGTCTCTTTACGTGGCATCGAGGTCGATCTAGCTAAAGTCAAAGCTATCCTAGAAATTCCTCCACCCACTAACCTCAAACAATTACGTAGTTTACATGGTGGCAAACTCCAATCTATCGGCATTTCATTGAACAACTCTCGGATCGATGTCAACCTTTTCATCATCTCCTTAAAAAGGACATTGTCTTTCAATGGAGCGAAGAGTGCCACCAAGCCTTTGAGGCTCTTAAAGCCTATCTCTTGCAGCCACCCGTGCTTATCCCACCTCAGGACGATTGCCCTTTCTACCTTTACCTTTCTGCCACCAACCATGCTGTAGGAGCCATGCTCGCACATCGTGACTTCGAGCATTGAGAACAAGTCATTTATTACATAAGTCGTACTCTTGTGGATTACGAGACTAGGTATACACATGTAGAAAAGTTGTGCCTAGCCCTATCATTCGTGGCAACCAAACTCCGACATTACCTCCTGAATCACAAAACTTTTGTCATCACCAATGCGGACCCCATCCATTATATGTACGCCAAACCTCATCTAAACCAACGCATCACCCGATGGCTTATGCTCCTCGCCGACCTCGACCTTGAGTTTGTACACCGAGAAATCACCAAAGGACAAACTATCGCGAGACCAACTTGCGGAAGCCCCTTTACCACGGGGAACAATTTACCAATTTTACTTTCCCCGCGAACTCATTGCCACTCTTTCACTCGGTGAGGAGTCATATCCAATGACCCTCTTCTTTGATGGATCCAATGCCAGTGCGGCGGAGGGGCCGGCGTTGTTCTCATTCCTCTTGATTGAACCTATGCCTCTTTCATTCCGGCTCGATTTCCCTGTACTAATAATACAAATGGAATATAAGGCCCTTGTTTTGGTTCTCCAGGTTGCGTTACACTTAGGTGTAAAGTCTTGTAGACACCAAATTTGTGTCTTACGACCCCGTGCCACGCATCTCATTTCGCAACCTAACCTCATCACCTAAACCTTACACAATTATTTATTAATTACCTTATAATTAATAAATACACATCTCAAACCTACCACCTCATTTCGCCACCTCATCATGACCTAGTCCTAACCCTAAACTAACCTAATTAAGACCTATAACTTGGTCTACATCCACACCCATGACTAATTACTCCTCACCCGCACTTTAAAACCAACCTCATAATGACTTCACCAAGCCCACAACTAATCCCTTAGGAGGAAAGGAGGGAAAGTTGGCTATTTTACTAAAAATAGCCCACTTTGACTTAACCGACATCGGTTCCTACTCGACAGACTCATCGGTTACATAACCGCATCGGTTCCCTATAAATGACCTCCCCCAACCAAAAACAAGAGGTTGGATTTTCATTGATCCGAATCAGAAGTCATTGGAAGAACCAGGAATTCACTTGGCCAAGCAGAGACAAGTGAAGGAAAGAGAGGAGTTTACAGAGAAGGACATCAAGCCCAAGACTGCAACTGAGTAACCAGAGCCCAGTGACACTCATCCAAGCATTGGGAGAGAAGATAGCTCATCTTGAATTGTCAGATCATCCTACCTGAACCCTGTCTTCGTCATAACAGTCCTTGGACCTGTATCTTCATCAGGAACTAGTAAGTAGTATTTTGTACGTTCTTTTAATAAGCATTTCTTGGATTTCTGAATCACAAGTAATTACAAGTCTACTTCCAGATCTACTACCCGGTAACACCCTACATCTAACTGTCATTCCTCTACCCTGACATTGCCCCAAGAACAACCCCACATATTCTCTGAGTCTTCTCCATCACCCCCATTACCTATCTCCAATCATTTACCAGCCTAATAAACACCATAGTCATCTTATAGCCAACCTTCACCAAAGCCTCTAAATCACTACCCATACCGATATCGGTTATCAGAAACCAAGATCCGGTGATAGTGACCGGCATCGGTCACTGTGATTCAAAACAAAGACCAGCCTTTTCTCTATTGTTCTAACAAGGTGATTAAATTGTAATTTTGCAATAGCCTCTTTGTTAGGATTTTTGTTAATTCATATTAGTAGGGGAACTGACCACCTTCAAAAGGAAGTCTAATATTTCCTGGGCCCAAGGTTGTTCCCTCATTTATTGTCTAATTAGAATCTAGTGGGTTTGTATTCTTACTTGCGGGTAGTCCTTCCTGCATAAAAAGGAGTTCTTTGCAATCGATCCGATCTCTCTCTACGGTACATGCACACCCTCTCGACATTCAACAGGTATTCCTCCTAGCCCTAACCCTTATCTATTTCCCAAAGGAATGAAAGGATATAAGTAACTCTATTCCATGAAAAGAAGCATTTACGTGTGAAACATTTTGCACACTTTTGGTGGGACCCATTTCGGGTTTCTTTCTTTCTTGCTTGCTTTCATATTGGGAGCACACTTGCTATCTTCTTCTTCTAAAATATTCACAAGATATTTTGTTATTTTTTGGTAAAAGAATTTGTCTTGCTTTCACATCTTTGCATTAGTGAAAGTCATCTTCTTTGCTTCATCGAATATCATTTTTGATTTGGGTTTAAAACACTTGCATCACATTCTTGCTTGCTGTTTTCAATTCTAGTGAACATAGATTAAGTAACAGGTCATACACGTGGGGGTGATATCCATGGTATTGACAAGAAATTAATCTTACTTTCACTACACAACACATACTGAATCACATCATAATTAACACAATAGCTCAAAACATCCCCCCTTTTCCACGGTATTCCTCCACCCGATTGAGGTAACCTTATAAGCCAAAACAAACTTGACATTTCCCCTAGGTCTTTTGTTTAGGATTGACATCATCTTGCGTCTAAGGCATAAGCCCACAATAATTAAAACTAATCCTAGGGTTAGTCTGTTAATTTGCTTGTGCATCTTGCTTGTTTTTAGTTCTATTTCTCTGTCATACACTATTTTCTGTGATCACTTCAGAACAGTTTGGTAGGCATAATAAGCACCTTTGTTAACCCCAAATCAGCAACTTCTTTCAGCTTCTTACATCGATCTTATTCTACCGATATCGGTTAACTTACCGATGCCGGCTTTAGCCCACCGAAATGACCAGGAAATCGCCATTGACCGATATCGCATCGTCTTTCATAGTTCCCAAAACCAGCAACCTACCAAATTCGGACATTTTGTTGCATACATGCTCTCGATAGATTGCATCCTTCTTTGTGTACTGTTATCCAATTTGCACACATGGCAAGATTGGACAAGGGGTCTGTCATGTTAAAAATGAAATAATAGTCCAAGAACCCACCTCGGTTATTATTGTTATGCAATGCAATAATTAAAAATAATTCCTAAATTGCATATGAAGAGATCACCTGAAAGCATCGAAAGGCACCCAATTGATCTCAACTCAGTGGAGAGTTCAGGGTCGAGTTGATAAAGAACCCAGTGTCAAATTGATAATCATCTCAAAATCATCTCAGTGGAGACTCTCAGTTGTAAGAGCTCAACAAGGTCTTGTTAATGCAAAATATAGCTCGTTGAAAATTGACAAATGAAGGGAACTCTATAAGGATCTCGGTAGAGATCGATGCATGCGGAAGTGAAGGCCAAGTCAGGGAGAGTCAAAGTTTGAGCTATCAATAAAGTCTCAATGAATTGGAAAGGTTCAAGCCACAGGCGGAAGCGAAGGCAGAGATAAGGAGTTCGACTCATCTTCATGACTCGTTCATTTTGGAGATCATGTGGTGAGCTTCTTTTAGGACACATTCTGCAGAGCTAGGGTGATTCAAACGCAAGCCAAGGCATCAAGAGTGCCATAAAATGAATGGAGATCGTTGTGTAAATAGAGATACGTGATGGAGCCCTATCAATGGGACTCATCGAGCATGATGGATAATTCAAGGCAACTCGTTTCATGTGGATGCATTAAAGATGGTTTCTAGGATACAATTCCAGGGCTCATTGATTAATGCAGAACTGGGAGGACTACTCGAGATAATTTTTCAATGGTAAGCCCGCAGAGACAGCAAGAATGCCGGGCCAGGGTATTAGTGAATACAGTATATATATTTTTGTTGGCGTTGTTCAGACCTTCCTCGGCCGAGCATTTGGTGCACAGGCAGTTGACATGTTATAGCAGAAGCCTTTTTGAGCACTTCCAACAAGCAGGTCATCCAACTATGTGTTTATCTGATCATCATCGAATGCATCCTCAAATTCGGGATTTTCCTTCAAGATATTTTTATGAAAATCGATTAAGTGATAGTGAGAGTGTTACCAGGAGACCTGATGAAATTTATTACAAAGATTCTCTATCGAGACCTTACTTGTTTTACGATGTAATTCATGGAAGCGGATCTCATAGAGGTGGAACTGTTTCATATCAGAATATTCATGGAGCATAATTTGCTTTGCAATTATATAAGCATCTTCAACAAGTCACTAAGTTAGCAAGCGTAAAGGTTTCTGTTGAAATTATCACACCTTACAAGCTACAGCTGAAATGTTTGCGCTAAGAGTTTGATGTTATCCTCAAATCTGTTGAAGGAAAATCATGGGCTAGGCACTGGAATAACTTCCAGCCATTACTAGAAACAGTAGTGAACACAATCTCAGCCTCATTCGCAAAACTTGCCTCAAGATTTGATCGAGCTTCTTCCATGGAAGCGACTTTCCAAAGTGAAAAGGTGAGACAACTCAACTAAAACTTTATCTCATTCTTCGACTACAGCGGCAAGATTTTACAACAACTGATCACTGCTGTGGTCGCATGCAACATCAGGATCAACACCAATGGTTCCTTGGGATCGCCCTGTGGCAGCTGTCGCAATTAACTCTCTCTGGAGGTGATTGTTTTTCTGAGATAAAGTTTACTTCTCTACCCTGTAGCTGCTGCGTATAGCCAATTCGAATTGCCAAGTGAAGGCACGATCATGGCAAGAGAATGAAAATTCCGCACGCTAGTGGAAATAGTGGAGAAATCGGGTCAAATTGCCAAATCTGCATGGTGAAGTTGAGTCTGGGGCCCGTGGATTAATTTTTCCAAGCTGCGCGGGGATTTGGAGCTATTATGCCAGGCGTGGAGATATTCGTTTGGCAAACCATGACCGAAATTCCACGCGGGGGAGATTTGGAGCAGCACCGCCAAGTGGAAATTTTAAGATGGAAAGCCATGTTGTTCACTCCGCGTAGGGGAGAAATTGAACCAGATTGCCAAGTGGAAAAATTACGATGGCTATCCGTCATGAGACTTCCGCATGGGCCATGTAAACAAAACCCCGCGCAGCTTGGAGTGGTCCGAGTCTTTGTGCGAGTCACACGGAAGGTGAGTCGGAGAACGTGGGAATGAGGTAGTGGAGGTGTTTAATAGGATTGACGTGGTTGTCTGGTCGGCCATTTTGTATGAAACAGAGATGGGCGAAGGAGGCTCTACACATTCTGCTTACCACGCATAACATTCTGGTCGCGAGAAACTCCCACGCACAGGCAGCAGGCACGTGCAGCACAGTAGAAGTCTTTTGAACGCTTCCAGCAAGCACTGCAGGAAACAAATATTCACTGCCGTGTACGATGGATTGGAGTCACGCTGTTCAAGGCTTCATAAAATTTGCCCGAACCAGGAGATGAAGGTTTAAAACGGTGCAGAATGAAACGATTCATATTGCTCAGCATTCCTTCTCCTAGAAACGAATTGAATGTGAAGGTCAACTCTGAAATACCTGGTCGGCCGTTTTGCATGCTGCATCCTTGTTACTCGTAAATGGTCTCTTTGAGAAACTCCGAGGGCAGTACGCAATATTTATACCCTTCCATTATGTACGTCCAATCAGACAATAAAAGTATTCTTTTACCAGATTCAGAGAAACTGTGTTTTTTCAATGGACGATTATACTGCAGTTTCAAGCTAATCTTATCGAGCTTTATTTCTATTAGCTTTGATCCACGACTAAGGGAGAATTCATATGGTTGTTACCTGTACATTTTTTCAAGGTCTTCTTGGCTGCCCCAGTTGTTCAATGTATTTCTTGAAGGGCTTATTTTATGTGTTGCAGATTGTAACATAAAGGATCTTTTAGTTTCTGAAAAATGAGTATATTGTGTAGCTCACAGCTACCTATGCCATACTAAGATCCCAATAGTGGCATAATTGTTGATTGGAGCCGAGATTTCTGAGTGCACTGCCAAAATACCGAAGGGCTCTTTGGCCAAAAAATCAGTCTCAAGGGTGTCTATCGACATGTTATGGGCATAAGCCTAGGTCATCATCATGGCAGCATTAGGTCTTTATTGTTAATGGCATTTTCTCATCGTTTGGAGGGTACAATTGTGCTTATTATGGCAAAGCTAAAACATTCTTACTACAAGTGTTATATGATGAGGAAGAATCCTGAGCATTGTGGTAAAACCATTCTTTTTAGAAATATCGGGTTAAGCTCGGTATTCAAGTGAGTTTGAGCCCAGGAAAGGCAAGATCGTTTGCTGGATGAAGAGCTCAGTGACTTCGCAGGGAGCTCGTGGTGATGTTTCATGAAGTTTGAACGTGGAATGCATAAATGGCTTCGAGTTAACAGAGCAAAATGATAAGAATCAAGTTTGATAGCCCACCATTCGGAGGACTCAATGCAAAAGAGCCCGATTGCCAAGACGAGGAAAGAGTTGGTGTGGGGTTCAAAATCAATTGCAACACCGAGTTAGAGGATTCGAAGCTCACCGAGTTGAGATTTGTGCAGACTCTATCCACATGGACCCCCCTCCTCTTCAAGTCAAACGGGTCAACGGGGGGGTCCCAACATTATGTTAATTAAATTAATATTTTTATTTAAATATTTTAATAATAATATTTATTATTATTATTTAAATATTTTATTTAAATATTCTTTTAATTAATTGAGAAGACTAGGTCATCGTGAATTAATGACCCATGATGGAACCTTCTCGGTGTAGTTCAACTAATCGCAATAAATACATCATGGGCCTTCATTTTAGGAATGTAATTATGACCATTTCCTCTTCTTTCTCACATATTTTTCTATAAATGTAAGTTGGAAGCTCATTTCAAAGGGTTCCACAGTTCTGCATAAGTTGACAAGTTAGATATCTCAGGTGAGTGTATACTTTTCAAGAATCCTCTCTCTTCTGCAAGTTGTTCTTGTGTGTTGAGAGAACTTTCAAGCCTCCTCTTCAAGACTGTAATGGCAACTATTGCCTCTTCTGAATGTATGATGCATTGTCCATGTTATCAAGCAATAAAAGTGTGTGTTTTGTGACTAATCTCGGTCCTTTCATCCTTTTATGCTTCTTTGTGCCTTTCTCATACTTGCAGGTACACTGTGCAAGTTTAAGTTTCTATTGCAGGTTCTTGGAGTTCTGTGCTTATCGAGTGGTGGAGTATTGCATGTAGTTGAGTTGTGGTGTCTGTTCACCCTTCTTGAGTTCATCCTTCTTCACTGGGAAACTGGTATATTTCTCGGTCTGATAAAGTTTAACAAAGGAACGCGTGTCTTAGTCTATGGTATCTGTACCCTCTCTAAGTTGCAGAGGTGAAGTTGACTGTGGTGCACATACCCTCTTCAAATTAACCCTTCCTGAATCTAAAGACACCCTTTATTCGGTGCATCACCATCCCTAGTATAGTTTCATTTCTGTAAATCTCTTTCCCTAAAACCCCATGAAAATGTTAGCCTAGGACTAGATAATCATTTTTGTTACACTAGGAGTAGTACAACACTTAGTTTAGGAAGAGGAAGCCGGCCTTCTCCGGAGGTTCACCTTGAGCCCAAGTCCCACAGCTTGAGAGGTGATCCCATGTGTCCCAATCACACCGAACGTCCTATTCACATCCTGGCCATTCGGGGTGCAGTGATTTGGTGACAATAGTTTTTGGCACGCCCGGTGGGACATCACAAAAGTTAGAGATCCATCTTTTAGAGGTGTCTCATTATCAAACAAGAAATCTTAAGCCACCGTGCCGACACACACATGATTTTGGCACGACGGTGGGACATCACAAATGTTAGAGTTCCATCTTTTAGAGGTGTCTCATTATCAAACAAGAAATCTTAAGCCACCGTGTGACCACACAGAACAGTTTTTGGCATGCGCGGTGGGACAGAGTTGGTACTTCTCTTCTACCTTACACAAGTCAAAGTACCTGGCGACTCTATATCTCTTGATTCCAAATCTCAGTGCAGTAACTTATGCGAAGAATTCAGACAAGAGCTTCTTCAAAGAAAGGAAAGTATCAGCATATCGAACTTTCCTTGTCTCCTCCAAAGAGAAGAAGAAGAGGCATTTCCACATCCCCAGTTGTAGATTTACCTAGTAGGGGTCATTCAACTCCTCCTTACGGAAGATTTCCTCCACCCAGGAACAATCAACCTTTCGTTGCTATGGCGAGGAACCAAGTTTTTCCCCCTTTCAATGCAAGCAGTCCTCTCATGTTGGCTCAACGTGACCCGATACCTGTTGCGGCACTCAAAAGTTTACCCTTCTACATGGGGGAAACTCACATTACTCCAGTGGAGCATATCTTTGATGTAGCCAGCATCTGTGTAGTACATAATATCACCGAAGACAACGTTGCAGTTAGACTTCTTGCTACCTCTTTCAAGGGAAAAGCGCTTCAATGGTTTTGCGGGTTAGGTGTTGGCACTATAACCACTTGGGACGAGCTGGGAGAAAAGCTATGTAAACAATTCGAAGACAAAAGTGATCACCTATCACTTTTGGAACAACTTACTACCATAAAGAGAGCTTCCCAAGAATACATGAGTGATTTCAACTTTCGATTCCACAGGACTTGGAATAGGATTCCAGTGCTCGTAAAGCCTTCCGCACATAATGCATTCTTGTACTATTTACGAGCCTTGAATAGCGATGTAGCAGTTATGATCTAGTCCATGGGAGGGACTACACTTCCTGATGCTTACGAAGTTGCCATAAGTGCAGAGAATTCTTTGATTCAGTGGAAAGATAGCTCCACGACCACCAATGCCCTTTTTCCGGATCTTATGAATCATCACCTATCATTGCTCCTATTCCAAAGTAGACTCTAGGAAACCATCTCAATCTTCCTCTACCTCTTCAAATGACCTATTTGAAGTCAAGTCACTACTACAAAATTTTGGAAATGAGCTCGTTGCACTCAAAAGGCAACAATTTCAATACAATCGTCCGTATCAGCCACAAAATCAGCAAAGATCAAAGCTAACATCCTCCTTTTCAAGGAAACAATCAGCCTCGAAATCAAACTACAAGTCAAGTTGCAAATGTCAGGCCCTTGAACTTTCAGAACCCTCTTGCAGCTAGCTCATCTAGAGCTATAGTACCTGTTCAAAATAATCTAGTTCAAGACTACGAATGGTGTTATCCTTGCTCTCAACCTCACAATCAAAATCTTTGTCCCAATGGAGTTCTTAGCCGTGCCCTTATGGTTCAAAGTGTATCCGCCTTCGAGTTAACAAACAATTCATCTACGCAAGAAGTAAGAGATCAACCGCAGCACTCAAGAATCCACGTTGCTAAACCGGCAATAAGAAGATTTTGCGGATTGAATATAGATTCTTCATCGTGGCAAAAGCAAACACTGCTCCAAAAAGAGAGAAATGGAGCCTCAACCTCTCGAAGCTGATCTAGCATCCACTTCTCAACCTGGGTTACAAATGGCAGTTGATAAAAATGTGGGAAAGAAATCACCAGAAACATCGGCTAGCCACGCCGCAGGGAAAGATGGTTCTCCAAGCATCACGGTACCCAAAAACATTTTCCAAAGGAGGACCCCAATGCCCAAAAAAGTGTCATCAAAGTTAGAGCAATTCCCTTCAGCATAGTAGAACAAATGAAGAAAACCAATCTGAGCGTTACCATGTGGGATGCACTCTCGATCCCTTCCCAAAGAAACCTATTACGAGAAGCTCTGAACAGCTTTTAGTACAACCAATGATCACCAAGCCATGGAGTGACGAATGCTACAAATTTGTGTCAATAGGAAGGGAAAATCATTCCTACGGCAAACAAACCACCGCCATTCTACATTTCCCGATCATTGGCGACCACGGGTACATAATTACATGATCGATTCTCGTACCGTAGCTCTGTCATCTTTGAAACAAATTGCAGATGTACTAGGCATACAATATGCGCCGATTGCCAAGAGGGGTTGTTCATTGGATGGCACAAATTTATTATCTGTTGGGGTTATCAAAGGGCTTCAACTTACCATTCATGCATGCCCAAGTTTGTCATTCACCCAAGACATATCGTTCATCGATCTCCTCCTCTCTTTGCCATCCGCCTATCACGGGATTTCACCTTTGCCAAGATGGCGGTTACCTATTAGCCGATTGGTCGCATATGATTCTCGTGGACTCGATACGAAACCAAAGTAACTATAAGGGCAGAACCAATCTGCCATAATCATGTAGAACCCTACAGACTGTTAGTCCCATAAATGGAAATTACACCATCGGCGATCCGAGAAGAGGAAGATGCGATCATGAACCAACCACCCTTGTTGAAGAAGTCCCCGATACTTTGCTAGATGAAGTATGTAGAGATCATCGCACGATCCCTACGCCTGATGTATTGCGTAAGAAGAAGTGGTTTGCTGGTCTTGGAAGAAACAGATTAGGTACTTCTACTGTATCCATGAAGAAGATAGATCATACCACAACTTGTCAAAACACCAAGTGATTCTAAAGGACTGTGGAAATTGTTCTTCGATGGCTCAAGAAGTAAGAATGGATCCGGTGCTAGTGTTATGTTAATTTCTCTAGAGGGAGATAAGTACTTCTCATCTTTCCGGTTGCATTCTGGGGTTCAGACCAACAATGTTTGAATACGAGGCTCTTGTGCAAGGAATTCAACTAGCCCAAAGGAAGGGAATCAAGGCCCTAACTATTTTTGGAGACAGTGAGTTAGTTGTTCATCAAGTTTTGGCATGTAGTGCATCCAAAAATGATCTTTTACGATCATATAAGAATCGAATGCTGGGACTCGATTGAAGATTTTGAAGCTTTTCGGATCCATGCAATTCCTAGAGGTCAAAATCAAGATGCGAGGATAGGCTTCTACAATTGGTTCACAATACAACATACCAGTTGATATCATGAAAGAAGGGCAGCAATTTGTTAAAATGGTGGTTCGACCAGCGATCCCGATAATGTGAATAGTTGGCAAGTTTTCGATAGGACTGACCAAATTGTCCTCTTCCTACAAGAAGAGGTGGAGTTTCTTTAAAAAATCAAGATAAGTTCAAGGCGGGAGTCATATGGTGAGCAAATTATCCAATTGAAAAGCAATAAGTTACCAAAAGGTTTATTCACTTTGGAATCCATTTTCAATTCAAGATGACCAAGCCACAAGACAAAGCCCTAACATGGTGGTGGAGAAGAATATTTTGAGGAAGTTGAAGTATCAAATGAAAAATTTCTCAAGATCGAAAAGTGTGTACTTCGAGGAGAAAGAAACTTTCATCAAACTTTGTCAAGAGTATCATGACATATTTGCATGGAGCTATAACGATCTACATGGTTTTGATCCGTGTATAACACAACATACCATCAATCGGATCCTAATGCTAAGCGGTCAAAGCATTAACTGTAGACCAATTAATCCCAAAATTGATCCACTAATGAGAAAGG